>JAQGAK010002611.1:0-19254 GCA_034696945.1 Lipothrix lubbocki
TGTTCTCCGAATAAAACCTTGTATTTCCCATTAACTTCCCTCCTTCACCCTAATTTATTCCTGCCTAACTCCGTAAATATATATAGATATATAGTCCCACTGTATATATATATATATGTACATTCGCAAAACAAGTTCATAACTATATATGACTTTTTCATAGTAGTATGTCGCAATTGTAGGAGATACGGCGGGATCTTTTCTATTGCTCGGGTACACTTATTTCTTCCAGTTTTTTTTCAGTACTGGATTTTACACTACCGTATATGTATAGTAATACAGCGGGCCGTTGTAAATAGTGGCAGGAGTAGTAATTGGAAGGGGTGCAACACATGCGTCAGTCATAATTTTGGCTCAAGTTACTGCCACTTTTCACTGGAATCTAGACTTTTTTGACAGGCACGCAAGCCGATTATCCTCGATAGTATAGTGGTAAGTATCCGCCTTTCCCTTTTTCTCCTCTGCTTTTCCTCATAACTTCTTCCCTTTTTAGTGTGTATGTGTAACTTTATTCAATTTTCCCTTATTTTTATATACATTCTTTCAAATCTCTTCTCAACAAAATTGTTGTCAAACCTTGGTACTCCTGCTGGTGCTTCTATTCGCTTGTTGAGTGTTTGCTGCTCTCCGTTTTTCTCCCGTAAATATGTAGGTGTTTTATACTTTTTGTATATATTTTCCTAAGAAACTACCCTATTTTCTGGATTTCCTTTAGTTTCTTTAGTTAATGTTTTTTTAATATGTTTTCTTAAATCTAGTTGCGTCATTTTAGGAATTTCTGTTAAATTTTCGGTGTATTCCTTAATATTTTATTATTATTTATATGTATTTCTTAATCTTTTTATTATTGCTTTTGTTTCTGATTATTGTTTTTATTTAAATTTTTCGTGTATCACGCCATTTTCTACAGCATAAAACAACATTTTCTAAGGCCCTAAGTCATATTTCTCCAAGTCAAATGAATTTAGTCAGAAAGAACTAATATGCCTTTTGTTGAAGGAGAAAACTACAACAAGTGTTTACGCAAATGCGTTTACATATTTATCTTTGTAGTATAGTATAGTAAATTACGTATACGATATAAAGCTCATATAAACATACATAAAAACTAACTGTAAGAACATTTTCCGGGTATAAATAAATTACATAAATTCAAAAAACACATTCAAAGCCACTTCAGAATTCTTTGTATAATTAAATAACATTCAGCTGAAGAATACTACAGTTTAAGCAAGATCTATAAATAGACCATTTGACTTCACAATTCAGAGTAAATTTGTATACGCTTTAGAAAGTAATTTCGTGAGGTCTAAGACGATGAATTAATTTGGGCGTTCCTCTCCACACAAAAGCATTTCATCGCGAGGAAAATAGGATTTAAATCCCCCTGAACGAACAGCACGAAACTAACCCTTGACTTGATGTTCTCAACCTCTCATCGGGATTTATGGAAACATAAGTCGGAAGGTGCGATGAGGTTGGATGCAATAAGTTGTTTTTAATTAGAGCTGCGTGTGTATAAGTAAAAGTGTATCTATCTGTAGTAGTAATACCGTGGGGCTGGAGAGCTCGAGCATTCGCCAACAAGTGTAATTAATTGATTTATCTCAATTTGAATACACGTTAATTCCTCGATAGCATAGTGGTAAGTATCCTTATTGTTGTATAGCAATGCGAGTATATGTAATTTGTATAGCTTCTATACAGTATGATAGTTGATGTATGGGAATACTCTTCGACCTACTACTATACTCTATCTTTGTTTCGCATCCTATTCAGGTATATGCCATATACATGTAGATAGATAGATATAGGTTTGTAATACACATAGATATAGTTTGGAAACATTTGTACATGTGTGCAAACTTGCCGGGAACTAAATAATATTGAATTTTACTCTCGGGACATATAAGATGGCGAGAGTTACCATATATATGAGTTTATGAGATTGCCACTGGGCTCTTTCATCATCGCTATATATATGCATATCTACTGTAGAGTATGTATATAGTATGTGTGTAGTATCTAAATGTGTATACAATATATATAATTGTGTAAAAGCTTTAAATTTGCTATAAACCATGCATGTTTTGAGCTTGCAAAAGTAATAGAAGAGTAGTCGAGATTACTCGCGGAGGGTGAATTCAATTAATTACTTAAAATGTTCCAGTTGCATGTTCCCCTAATTGTGTTTGTAGTCTCACCTAAGTCGAACGGGGAAGAGAGTCACCCTGAGGTGAAAATTCAGGCAATAAATTAACATGTCACTTTTCCCGGGCGTTGATTCAGATAACTGGGAAGAAAAGTTGCGGTAATCTATAAAGTTACCCACTTCAGCAACACGCTGTTCAAATCTCTGTGTGCATCCGTGAAATACGTATATGTACGTTTTGGGTTCTGTAGTTTACACGTATCTATGGATACCTACATTAAGTATGTACATATAATTGTACATAACGTTGCACTACAAAAAGACTTTTACTTCTTGCAAAGGCTACAAATCAATGTATACGTATACATGTTTTTTGGGGCGGTAAATATTATTTCTTGATGGAGTTTAGTGGTAAAAGTATCTCTTTTAGTCAAGTGGAGCATTTCTCGATGCCACATCTATAAATATTCGTTTTGTATGTTCATCAGTATTTATTTCATCGATTAAATCCTGCTAGTACTAGTATATTCCAACTTACGATTAGTAGATTCCGATACTGGATTAACAAATCATTATGTAAAAACCATAAGAACACTATGTACTAAAGAATTAAATCTATACGCTGCGTGTTACCGAAGCAACAGCGATGGAACGTTGTTCCGAGAAATTTTTCTCAGTGTAAAACGTGTACAAAGGTACAAAAGTAAATTATTGATACGAAATTATACTAAAATATTCTCCGGCCGAACCTTTGCACCCATGAATTTGCCATGTAAATATAGCATTATTGACATAATATAGATTTATCTGTACTATATTACGTCTTTTTTGGTACCGCAGTGGTAAAATATTTTTCGTTTAGTATAGTGAGTACTTTCTCCGTATAGTCAGTATTCCTCGATAAAACTTTGCTATCGCCCAAGCTCCCAAAAACTTTAAAAGCTAGGTTTTTTTATTAGGAAAAAACAGACTCACCCTTCCACTGACGGTAATCTCTTGACTTGTACTCAAAGGAAGTAAGTCCATAAGAATAGCCCCTTTGAGGGCCGTCTCGATCTCTGTAAGTGAGCAATTGACATCCCCTTTCCTCCACCACTGCCGACTGTACGTCCCTACGATGAGCCACTGGTATTTCCTCCCGTACAGCTTTTCCCTGTAAGCCTGGAATTTCAAAAAAAAAGATTATTTTTAGTTTATTTAACAAAATTACTTTATATTAATTGCAATATACTACCAGCTATCACACATTACAAATCAGATCGTTGTGATACTTTCAAAAGACAGAATAATCTGTAATACTAATCGTAAGAACAACCACTTCGTATAGAGCATTGTAGGAAATAGATTCTAAATATAAGAAAACGTGTTTACACTACTTTCTTTCCTTTTCGCTAAAAATAAAAAGTCTCTCATCACCCCTGAAGAAAACATGTTTTTCTCTCCAGCAACTATTATTATATCTTCCGCACCGCATTCTTATCACTGGCTCAACACATTCCTGCCGTTGCTATTCCTGCTCCTGATGCTTTCCCTTCCGCGCTGGAACTCGCAGCTTCTCCACAATAATAGTACTATAAATATGTATGTAGTATGTATTATAACCATATACGTACATACAACAACCTTTATTGTGATAAACCGAAATACAAAAAAAAACTTTGCACAACATTGACGACACGACAGGAGCGTAGAGAGAAAGTACACGACTTAGACTGCATAGTGACAATGTTTACTGATGAGTTTTAACCGACGTGACTTGACTTTAATCATCCTCAGTGGTATGTTGGGGGATTTCCACTTTATTTATATAGAACAAACCTTCTTTACGTATAGTCAAGTATGTTTTTTATACTGGAAAAGATGTATTTATGTACTTTTTAGAGCAAAATATCTTGTTTACATAGAAAAATGTCGTCTTTGTATACCAAAACAAGTCATATATATATTGGTATATCTCGCATGTTTATACTGCTATAGTACTATATCTTAAAGTACTGTATCTTAAGGTTACTATAAGGTATGTCACATATTTAAGTTTTTGTATATCTGTTTTACATATGTATGAGCTTTGAAAAGTTAAAAAGCCGAGAATTCTCTCAGATGGTGGTACTTCGAGTATGTATGTCGTGTGGTTTGTGTGGTAGATCCGCATATGTACGGTACAGATGGAGGTCGGGAAAAATGTTTGTTTCCATAGAGTAATCTGTCCTAATAACTGTGGGAAATACTCTGAGAATAAATGACAATGATGAAAGATGACAATAAGAGGTGGATAAAAGCCCAGTAAGTACATGTGTATACATGAGCATATACACTATATGCATACATATTTATACATACTATATAGCTACTACCTGCTCTACTACCTATATGTACACTATGTAATCCTGTAGTATATATTTTGAACAAGCCGGTCCCCTTATCAGCTTTCCAAGCGGTACAATTTCTTTAAACTTCTCAACTTTGTTTACCATTAGTGTAGCTCAACAACCCAGCAAAAAGATAACAAGAAGAGAAATCTCCAGGCCGGGGCCAGGGTCATAACTCACAGTATCTTATTCCTATACCTACCTAGATGTAAATGTTTGGCGTGCAACAAGAGTAAAAGCGCTATTGACGTTCATGAAAACTCCTCTCATCTTGAAGCACTTTATCATACTTATTTCATATATTTTACACAAATCTAATAATTCCCCAATCCAAAGTCTATGGTGGTACCATGACTACCACAGTCATAATTTTCACTGTGCATTAGAATCGTAATGGTAACATACTCATTCAGTCATAATGTTTGATAAATTTATTGAGGTCGAAATCTTTTCGGGAAGGGGGGAATGTTATAATAGCATGCTTTTAATGTGTTTAGTACCTACTAACTTGTTAATAACGATTTAAACTTTTATTAATATTTTCCCTGCCCTCTCAAGCTTAAGAGCGAAGATTACAAGGAGAGAAAAATTCTGTATGTGAAAAAATTAAATCTTCATTTTTCAATATCGTACACTCAATCTCGTCTTCACGCTTCAACGAGAGCAGAATCAACAACTGCAAGAATTTTTTTCCTCTGGAGTGCGGGAGCACTCCATTGTAAATAAATACCTGCGTCTTATTACTTTTAACAAGCATATAAAATATCTACATTCTGTAAGTATATGACATCCTTTGGAATTCCTAAACTTTCCTCCTATACAATGTTACCCTCTACTCCAAGAGTCAGCTTGAATCTTGTAATATAAAGAATAAAGAGTGTATTCAAAGAATTAAAAGAAGAGAAAAATGTAAATATAAAGTATAAAATGACATGAACATTTGAATCTGAAGAACACTTCATAAAGTCCTAGAAATGCTTATGTTGTTGATCTTATCCTTTTTCCTCAAGTATTTTTTCACGGTGCCTGGATATTTCATACTTATATTTATGAAAATTCCAGGGCATATGTAAGTATTTACATAATAATTATTTTTCATTATATTTATTCCCAACAACTACTATACAAAAAAGTCAAATATAAAAGAGTATCTTTCATAAAGTCGTGGTCCTTACATGCCAGAATTTTTTTTGTGCATTATTAAACCTAGTATAGACATTCTATGTTGCCTATTGCAAGATTATATTTCGGCTATTTTCCGCACACATGCATGCCGACCTATAGTGCATATATGTACAACTTCAACTTTATATGCAACTTTTTGCAAGGCTTCAAAACCTGCTGGAGAATATTTCTCCAGTAGCAGCAGCACAACATGCAGAAACTTTGCATTTAAAAAATACATTTTATTTACGTATATAAATGATACAGTCACATATGCATATTTTGCCATATTTTTCACCAACGAGCCAAAATTTATTATTAATATACATAAAATGGAGAATAATTATTATACATATTACATATATATATATAAGCCTATAATTATTCCCATCATCATCTTCTTCCTCTTCTACTCTCCGCTTCCTCCTCTGGCTTCTCTTTCTTTCTCTCTCTCTTACTCACAGAAGTCATCAGGTAAAAAGGGAAATTAGGAGGGAAGAACGAAGATCAAGAATTTTCAAGTTGTTGATCATTACTTTTTTATTATACTTATATACTCCTACGTTTTTGCTTCTGCAGAGATTCCTATACCTATAGTACACATGTGCATATATCCAGTAACTAGTTGCACTTATTGAAAGCTTCCAGCAAAAAAGATTGCATTCAGAGGCACGTTAACGGGCGGATTTTTCTGTTTCGTTTCTAATAAGATCCGATATTTGCAAATGTAATTATTACGTTTGCCGTTTGCAGAACCAAATGAAAGTTACAGCGAATACATTTTTTAGATATAATTATTAGGAACGCATTGATTTTAGTAGCTTGAAAACTATACGTTCATAACAAACACTCAGGAAATATCCCGAATAAGCTTATTCATGTAATTTTGTACATATTGACGCCACAAATTTCTGTACTTTCATGTTGTAGATGAAGATTCTAAAACGGCAGGTTGATAAAAAAAGTAATAAGAATACTAAAAAGAAGATGAAAACATTTCTTTCCAGTAAAATTTTAAAAGTTTACAGGTTGCGATTGAACTGAAGACTAAGAAAGTACTTAAAATATAATATTTATCATATTTACAATCATTTTAAAATAAAAGACATATCGTCGGTTAAACTTGCAACGATGCTAAAATAAATTTTAACCCATTACGTTACGAGGATTTTAGCATCTTTGCATGTTTAACCGACGATATGGTATAAAAACAATGTACATAAAAAAGAAACTGATATAACGACAGGAAAAGCGCGTCTATGAAATACAAAAATCATAAAAGAATCTAAAAGAAAGAAAGCCTAAAAAATATTCGGTAAACGCAAAAAACCGGAGCGAAAAAAACAGAAGAAATTGAATTCAATCCAAAATTATGTATCTTCTTCTGCCAGCGCGTTCTGAAACATTTAGTATTTACAAGAAATAGCAATGTATGTGCAAATGTATGCGACACATATGTATATGCACATCAATGGTAACAAGAGGGTTGTAGTAATAATAACACAATATTCTCTTTTCTATACACACAGTCTGCATCTTGTGCAGTGACTGAATGAGTAAATGAGATGATGAGCGATGAGATGAGGGACTTCTGTATGTTAATGATCCCAACATAGCAATAACAGGGAAATGTATTATGCAATGTTAAACAATAATAATAACATCTTTCACTACCCAGTGCTCGCGCTTCTGACGACAACGGTGTGGGAATGTATGCGTAAAGTACATAGTATGTACATCAGTGTAAAACTTCATCATAGTGAGATATTTAAATTGATAATATAGGATCCACGCTGACAGCATATGTTCAAAAGCCAAGAAAAGGGGGGAAACGAAGAAAAAATCTAGAGTGTTCCACACATGAAAGCTACTTGTTATTATATACACTACCTTCTTATTCATTCAAATATACATAACACACATATTTAATGTAGCAATTCGTACATTATATTCTTCAACTTCTCACTTCTGCTGCCAACACATTTTTAAAATAAAATAATCTATCCTCTATTTTAACGGAACTGATGATTTTGTTTCTCTGATTTTCTCGTCTTTGCAATTTTCAATCTTTAGAAACTTAGTCATAGCATAATAAGGTAATTCACATTAGTAATACATATATACAGAAAATGTATTTTATGCATACCAAATAATAAAAATAAATTAAATGGATTAAAAATGAATGGTAGTATTTACAGGCGGCTCCTTGAAGGGCGTCGAAAAATCAAAAGAAATTCTGGATTTATGTAGAAAAGCGTATTTGGCAGGCTTTAAACACTATAATATATAGTAGATACGTAAATAAAAGCGGAATTGCAAAACATTATAAGCGTGCACATGTAGATCCAAATACTTTGTGGAAATAATAAGAGGGAAAAGGTACTAAAAATCCTTAGACGATATATCTTAATCTTGTTTTGAACGCCCTCAAACTACTTTATTATTGATGTTTTCCTTTAGAAAATCCCTCTTCTTCTTCTTCTTCTTCCTCTTTTTCTTTCAAATCCCAAACATTTGAATGCTATACTATCAACTATTTAATGCTTTGAAACATCTGCTATGTAAATGGGATTTTATATGCATGCCCATATACTCAGTGTTGAATATAGAAATTTTTGAATATACTCACAGTATTCCTATTAAAAGACTATAGAAACATCCCCCAGGGCCGTCCTCTGCACCCCCCACGAGCACACAAAGACATCGTTGACAGTCATTGGAATTACAATTTTAAATTTTGATGAATACTATATTTAACTTCTTGATTAAATTTAAACAGTATAAAGGACTATTTTAGCATATGCGTAACTCCATCAAGGGAAAGGGAAGGAAATTTATACAGCCGACTTGTCATCATCTTATTACTCAGGCATAGGATTTGAATAAGAGGGTTAGGAATTTTAAACGAATTTTAAAAACACACCATAAATTACATCATAAAAGGACAAAACGTAAATTGTACAGTAATTGAAATTCCTACATGCGCTTTGAACACCCCGAGTCTTTCTCCTGATGACTCAGTTTAACTACTACACTATAGTACAAATGTAAATACAAAAAATAATTTACATCTCTGTTTATCCTTTAAGCCCAAATTGTATTAAATAATTTGTACTTGAAAAATAAAAATTGCGGGAAAAAATTACTATGTCATTTACACGATAGTAAGATATTAACCACAACAAGATATTAGACACTTATAAATTATATATAAAAAAGTTTAAAAAAAACATAAAATTTTGTTTTTGAATAATTATTATAATTTAAAATGGGCTATTAGTAATTATTTATACAATTTAATATTTAAATTACATTTTTCATAATAAGGTTATAACCGCAAAAGCTTAAACGAAGCTTAAACTGAATAAAATAGAAAATAAGATCCGTTTAAAATAAAGTCGGTTTTAGTAGTTTAATAGGACGTTTGCATGCACACACTCAAAAAACGTCCATGTTATACATATGTGCTATGTCTGCATACAAAAAAACCCCGTAGAATTGCTACTTCAATTCACCGAGAGTGTTTGTGGATGAGATGACTACAGTGTAGACGACGGGAAAGACATTCCGCTTAAGATTTCTCCTACTGATGAGTTTACGGCCCTGTTTTATTCACATTGAGGAATACATTATAGAATTTGAGGTTATATTTGCTTCTCTATCTCTACTACATTTGAATTATATAAGACTTACTTTTTTCTTGGAATAGCTTTTAGTACATAGAGTATATTTACATATTGTCCTATACTGTATAATGTCCGTGTATAGTATGTATGTATATGAAAGGAAGTATGACAAACTTTCCAACTCCATTTTACTCATGCAGAGAGAGAGGAGAAGAAGAAGAAGAAGAGGAGGACGATGAGGACGACAGCTTTTAGAAGAAAGAGAATATTAAGGCTATATGGTGCGAGACTCATCTTTTGACTATTTAACCTTTCTTCCCCGCCTGGAGTTCACGTTGGTGCATGTATAAGTGGGAGATTTATACGTATTTACATGTACTTATATGTATTTTTATGTGTAATATATGTATTTACATGTATAATATATGTATTTTTATGTGTAATGTAAGTATCTTTATGTGTAATGTATGTATTTACAAGTATATGGCAAATGCATATAGTATGTACGTAGTATGTATATATAGTAAAAAAAATATAGACTTGTAGTTTTGAAGCCAAGAACAAGGAATAACTGTGTGACTAAGGAAGGGCAGATATAATGGAGCTGCGTGTATGTACATCCGACTCCAGTGACAGTTTCATTTCCTCACAAGAATTTAAAGCTAACCTAGTTTCTTTTTGCATGGGAGAACAAATGTGTGTAACCATTGCTCAACTGCACTCAGTTCAGTCAGTCACTAATGTTCCTCTCCTTCCTTCACTTTTTTTTTCTTCTGCTCTTTTCCTCCATAACCCCGCGAAAGAATTCCGCTATTATTACGACTCACATGTGAGAGATAAGAATAAGGTAAAACGAAAGGAAGAATAAGAAGGGAAAGGAAAGAATAAAAAGGTCTATGATGGTTTGGCCTATGCGTGTCCATGTGTATTTGTGTGTGTGTGTGTGTGTCTGCGGATGTTTGCACTATCTTTTTTACTCTTATATGTCCGTTCTACGAAGTAAAGTAACTAGCATGTAAAGCAGAACGAAGGAGAGATGAGGAGAGAGAGAGCAAGAGAGAGAGAGAGAGCAAGAGAGACCGGGGCTATGTAAATATATGTATTAGCCGTTAGTTCACGTTGACTGGAAAACTGCTTGTTTGTTCACAATTCTGCGAGAAAAATTACTTTGGTTCGGAATAAAGAGTAGATTTACGTCGGGGCAGGACGACATACCATGTGAATTCTTGGCTTTACATCCCCAACATTTAGTGCATTTTTATGTACTTATCACCCAAATTTATTACCCTACTTCAGATTTCGTCTCCACACACAAAACCATCAATAAAGCTCCACAAACACACACACACACAAATCTCTTTTCAAACGGATTCATCTTCTTTGGCCCCCTCGTATTGTCCTTTTTACAACAGTTTGTTTCGCTCTGTATTCTTCAGTAGTTTAGTATATGTACATTATGTAGACTACATGTTCCTTGTACCAATTATTATGTAAACATTTCTGATAATGGTAGATGTGGATTGGAGATAGCAACGTATTTCTTTCCGTTGCCGTTTAAATCTAAATCGGTATAGGGACAATACATAACAAAGATCGCATTCTTAGGAGGCAATCATTGGGTTGAGTAAAAGAAAGCTTAGGAGGACATACACAGTTGTCTCTTTATGCAGTTCCTGTAGTGCAACTAATGAATGCTTCTTGTTGTCTTTCTATTAAACTGTTTCCCTTCAAATCCAGAAACAAACCCTGAATGCGGAGTACGAAACCTCCGTTTGGTAAGTTGTTGTTTTCCTGCATTCTGGAATCATGTAATCTAATTGGACAAGTGTAACGTTCATTGTAAATGTCAAGTCAGGTTATTTCTATAAATCTCCAATTTTATATAATTTCTATAGAACAGTTCAAAATTTAAAAATTTAAAGTCGGGGCTGAGCAATCTACTTATATGGACAGTAAATCTTTTGAAATTATGTGAGAAATGTGGAATTTCGATTTCATACAAAAAATAGAAGCTAAACTTCATTATTGTACGCAAATTCCAAATGTGAATAACTGGCAAATTTCACATCTAAACTATTAATAAATTTACGATCAGAATGACTAATACATGTCAAACCTGAAGTACTAATAAATTTAAAAGAAAATTGATCATAGTTGTTAAGCTAATTGTAAGAACAGAATGCACCTCGTTTTCTTTAAATTCAAGGCAATTAAATTTAAAACTACGTGTTCCAATTTCCAATATATATTTAAATACATCTTCCACACATGTCTTACAATAAAGGTAATCCTTAATAATACATCTTTCAAAGAGCATCACAGTCTGTTCGGAATTGCAGGCGGACTAGCAACAACGCCTGATGGGAATCCCGTATAAATGAGATTCTGCTCAAAGGCACCAGCACGTATCTAATTAACGACAGTTCTACATACCAATTATCTATGGATGTCCATATATTATATAAATCAGCCCAAACTTCCTCGATAGTATAGTGGTAAGTATCCCTTCGAATCCAACCGAAGCAGTATTTGTAATAAGCTCCATAAGCTACTTCGTCTATAATCGGAATATAATAGTCCAGTAGTATATTCGAAAATAATAGTCAAAAGTATCTAAATAGCTCCGTTCTATGTGTGTTATCGCATTAGTCGAGTGTTCTATATAAAAGCAGTGCGGTCGTCCACCTCAACGAGACGAAAAGGAAGAACCAGGGATTCTCCGATCCGAGCCTTTGTGTCATGCCAAGGATAAATTGTTTTTCCAGGCCAGCAGTGATAACTTTCTACTTTGTCATCCGATGGAGAGAAGGAGTGTGTATATAAAAGCTCATCCGTAATCAGAGGGCCTACACATCTTCCTCCAGCGTTTGTTCTTCTGTCTCCAACTCTCCACGAGCCGTTTCTATTACTGATGCTGCTACTACTTCTGCTGTCTCTAATAAATATATATAATCACCAGAAGAGAAGAAGAAGAACAAGAAGTAACTTTTGCTGCTTTTGCTTTGCTTCGTCCTTATAATGTATAGGAATGATGATGAGAACTATGAAAAGTCCTTTCTTTTCCCACCACCACCACCAAAGTATAATAAACCAAACTGTGTAAAAGCGCGCCTAACTTTTTGTCTCTCTCTCTATCTCTCGCTCTCTCTCTCTCCCGCTCTTGCTCGACGACGTGTGTGGCAAGAACGAGAAAAAGGAAAAAGGACGACACCCCAGCCAAGGATTACTATACACATGGAAAATTATGACATTCCCAACTTATTCAGAGTTTAACCGTCCATTCGAATCTCTTCTTCTTTTTTTAGCCAAAAAAACATTTCAGGGGGGAATAATTCATGTTTAAAGAAGAAATAAGCCTATTCATGGTGGCATAGTTAAATAAAATTGATAACTTGTCCTTGTGAATAAAAGTTGACAGAGAGTGAAAAATACATGAATATAGCCATTCAACATGAAAAATTTCAATCTCGTTACTATTCCTCTTTCTCTCTTCTCTCCCTCTCTCTCTCTCTCTTTCCCCCTTCATTCTTATATCCTATCTCCGGTAAAAAAAAGAAGGATTTTTGCATGCGACCGAATTGAAAATACCATTTTTTTAAAGCTTTCGCTCTCTATTTCTCTCTAACTTGTCCTTGCTTTAACATATGTACTTATACATAAATGAACCTTTTCACAAATATTACAATACATGATACTATAATATATAATATATACACAAAAGCTGGATCAAATGCATTTTTTTGGGAAAATATGCAATTCTATGGCATTACTACACGGGGGAAAATACGAGGAATAAGAATAAGCAATAAGAAAGGCAGTGAGAAGAAGAAAAAGACGAAGCAGCAGCAGCAAGAGCCGGAGCAAGAGCCGAAGCATTAATAAAATAAATTTCCATTTTTTTCTCGCACAGCCAAACACGAATAAAAAGTATATACTTTACACAGGATTTTCTGATTCTTTCTGTCAACATTCACTTATTCCAGACGGAAAGTCCTTGTTACTTCTGTGCTCCTCACATTATTCCCACAACTTTTAAGAGAAGAATGTAAAGGGAGGAAAATCGGGAGCTTTTTCGTTTCGAATTTCATTTAATAAATGTACAAAACGTAAATAATACTTAATACTTAAAATTTTAAAATCCTTTTTAAAAATAAGAAATTCATAGCAAAAAATAGGAAAATATTCGTATTCCAACTAAACAAAATTATTTCAACAGCGAAAGATTAAAAGCTGCGTAAAAATAATAAATCTGTATGATTTATTTATTATTTAATTTATACATGATCACAATACATACAACAAGAACACATGCGGCGAGGGCAAGAATCTCATCACTCTTTCTCTCCCCTCTAAGATCAGACATTGAAGGGGAAAGTTCGGGGTGAAAATAAGGGGAAAAAGAAATTGTGACATAGTACATATCTATGTACGTGTGTGGAGGTTTTGTGTAGACGAAATACATTACAAATAACCATAACACGAAATATATAATGCATTAGAATTGAGGGTATCTGTACCTACTACAATGCAATTTTTCTATACATACAGGGGAGATAAAAACGCAGGTACACAATGTACGGGGACAGTGTGAATATGTACGTACATACATATGTATACATATGTATAATAAATACATATGTGTAAGTGCATATGGTATACATGTATGTGTAGATAAATAAGTACATAAGCAAAATTTATAGAAGGAAGAAGCGCGCGTGCAAGAAGGAGCAGCAGAATAAAGAGAAAGAGATGCATGATTTACGAAGACATTTAAAAAGTTGCTCTGCTCTAAATCAAAATCAAGTCCTGAAAAATAGAATATATGTCATTCCCCCCGCCACCATAAATGCCTTTCCAAGTGACAGAAAACTGGGGATGTCTACCTTACTGGTCTTCCCTCTACATATATAAGCTTCACCTTATGTAATAATAGTAATATTTGTCTAACTATATAACCTCCTGACTCTGCTGCTCCTCCTTAATATTTTACATATTTACAGAAAAAAAGATTTAAAAAAATATAAATTATAAAAGAAAAGTTTGTATTCTGTAAATTTACCACCAGCAACGTACTTTCAAGATTTGGTAAAATAAATACAAAAATATAAATTATACTTATTACAAATAATATATAAATATTTTTAACAAATAGAAACTAATATGAGATTATAAATAAAATACTACAAATAATAAAGAAAATTTAAATCTACAATCTTAGACAACTGGAAAATAGATATACGGATACATATTACATATACATATACAATATTCAGGACACTATATATTTAATTAATGGTGAAACGACAACAGATTATGCTTATATGCACCATAAGATTATTACAAACTTTCCCTTTGTTTCCCCGCAGTCAATCTAGGAATGAAACACTATTATTACAATAATTATTGGGATTTATAGAGTATTCGAGACATTTATAGATACATATTTATGCTCATCCTCTAAAATAAATGCGGATCTCACACCAATTATTTTATACTTCTGCACTCACTTGATTTTCCCCTGCGACTGCGACACACAATTTCTCCTGTCAATTATTAAAGTCTGTCTTTTTAGCCCTCATTGGATGAATAAGCTATCCCATGCTATGTCGAGTGTATTATAAAGATTTGGATTATGACGGTTTGTAGAATAAAGGCTTGTATATGTACGTTCATTATATTTATATATATATTATGGCATCTTTTGTTTCTGCGATTATTCTCTTTCTCTCCCTTTAGTCTCCTGAAAACCTTTTGTGTGATTTGTCTGATTTGCCTTTCTCCATTTTCACTCAACTTCATCTTTCATAATATCTTCAATGTATAGTAGTAATTCTTGCAAAAACGCCTTCATTCACTTCACAATCACGAGCGATTTTATATAGTTGTATAGATAAAATATATGGCATTACTTCGTTGGTATGATGATTCGTGGGGAAAATATCTCTCTACTTGTATATCGTCATCGAAGGTAACTATAAGTATATCTACACAGTTGATAAAAAGCAAATACGACTACGGTTACAAGATATTTCACAAATATTCCAATGCAAAACTGACTATATCGTTTAAAAGCATGGCCGCTGTGTTTACTTTGTCATGAGTATAGCGGATTTATACGGGAAGCAAAATCCCGCTGTTGCTATGGAAACCTCTACTGCTCATGAGTCTTATTGTCGCATGTTGTAGAAAGGGGAAATATTCGCAGTTACTACCGCATAAGTGTCTTTGCATATGCTATAAATAAACGGGATAGTCACTTTTGCATTCTAAACTTTACAAATAATAATCGGAGCTATAGTCATTCTTATTGCATATTTTAGCAACTATGTGGAGATAGTTATATTTGCCTTTTGAGCAACGCTTTAATAAAAACATTGTATATATGAAATCTGTATGGTAATATATACAACCCTATGGTTATTCCTTCCGGGCATTTTTAATTTCTAAATTCAAAATTCTTCTTCTTGGAGCCGTAAATGTGTACGTAGTTACGGAGCTTGTAGTATATAGTAGAGCATTGATTAAAGAAATAAGACAAGATAACATCTCTAACGAAGATAAATGATAGGCCGTTGTGGGATGGAAAGTAAGCTGTAATAATAAGAGCGTGCGGGGAATGAAGAAAAGGCGGGAATTATAGTAGTGTGTACGTACCTTGCGAGACGTAGACATAAATAGACGCTGGTTCAGCATGGGCGGTTTTACAAGTGTAATTGCCCGAGTCGGTGATGCGGGCATCGCGAATGGTCAGTCTGGAATGAGTTTTACTCCCAGGCTCCGTGTGAACTGACACTTCCCGGGAACTACCGTAATTTATCATTCGATCATTATGGTACCAAAAGATAAACTCTGGGGGCTTCGGGCTCTGCAAAATATAAAAATGTTACATTTTAATCCCACATGGTTTTTTTACACTTGTTGATAAATGTCAGCGCATCATTTACAATATCATATAAAATACAAATTTTTTTTTTAGATTTTCACGCCGTTAAATTGTATTTCAGCATGAAGTTCACCGCAAGTAATCTGAGCTGATCTCTCAAATTGTTTTAATATTTCAATGAATGATACACAATTAATTCAAATGTCCCTCCATAATTTAAATTAAATATGGATTGTGTAATCATAATTATAATGATATTTCAATCCAAGAAAATTTAAAAAAATGATTAAAAACATTTTACATTGTAATCCTATATGTTCTATTATTCTCACTTATTACTGATAATTACACTCTGAATTTTTTAAATTCACATTTTATTTTTTACATTTCCACGCCACTTGAAATATCTTACACAATTCCCCGATTTCCATAGATAATTTTCTCGCACTGTGCGATATGTCGATGGTCTGCTTTAAAAAAATAAATAATTGCGTTACAATGTCAATCCAAAATAAACCAAAATTACAAAAGTCGTACCAATATATGAAAATGCACTGGAAAATTGTCAAATAACTTTTAAAACCACAACTCTGTGAGGGCTGACGCGTTTAGAAATTCCACAGGCGAGAAATTATAATAACAAATAATGTGAATTTATACACAATGCAAACGTATCATTTAAACTTTAGTTTTCTGTCCCCACTACAACCGACCAAAAAAGAAGAATGTCGAAATAACGAGGGAAAGTGTGACTCCATAGTGAAAGCATGTAAGAAGAAGAGCTGCTTGTCAACTGAACTTTCCCTTTTCGAAAAGCAAGCTCTATAGCAAAAGTAGTAGTAGTAGTAGAGCAGTAGTAAGTCTATATCTGTACTAAACTAGATTCAAATAATAAGTATATATTTAAGAGAGGGAAGATTATACGGAAGGATTTTCGTGGCCAAAGCGCAACGTGATGCTTGGAATTCTGAATATATTTCCCTCCCTGAAGTTATTCTGTGCAAGTTCCTGTACGACGTGAATGGGATCTCAATAAGGGGAAAAGTCTTCCATTCCTTGTACTTTTCCTATCTCTACTATACAAGCAAAAAAGATTTATGAGTTATCTGTAATAAGTATTGTATGTGGGGGTGTATTAGTAGTAGTAGTAGTAGTAGAAGGAGAAGAAGTGAGGTCTAAATACAGAAAAAATTTGGGATTTGGACAGGAACAGATATGAATTTAGTAGTAATTTCGTGAACATTCGAAAATTAGTATTGTGTATTTCTTTACTAATTTTTGGATTTTTCCCTTTTTTGTAATAAAAATGTTACTTGATAACATTGTAAAAATTTTAAATCACAGGCACTAATCTTTGCTTATTAGGTATTTGTGATTAAAATTAAATGCTTCGCCGCCAAAAAGTGTGAAATCCCAATTCACACATACATACATAATCCCCAGACTTAATCTCTGCTAGAAAACAACTTTCCCAGTGTCCACAATACATGCAATTTCCCACCTTGCTTTGCTTTGGCTTGATTTGGAGTGAGGAGAAAGTCCGGGAGAAAACCAGGATGTGCGTGTGAAAGTAACGTAAAAGGAAAAGCTTTTAGCGGCAATAAATAGTTGAAAAGAGCTGGGAAGTCGGGCATGAAAATATGGAAAATATAAGTTTTATATTGCAAGGATGAAAAAATATAGAGTTTGAGTGCAGTAGTACAATAATAATAATAATAATAATAATAATAAGGAACATCATATGGTGTGGATAAGAGAAAAAAATACAAAAACCTACTCTACTCCCACCAGACTGCCGGGCTGAGAGCTGGCTGGCCAAACCAATTCACCGTCGATCCCTTCGTGTAACTCCGCACTAATAATTAAACGTTATTTTGGCAGGTTTTTATTCACTCACTAACAGTAACAACAGCAGCAGCAGCAGCAGCCAAAAACTTTTTTAACAACAACCTTATGCCTTATATATTCCCTTTTTATATAAACTTTTACTCCAATTTGCGAAACACGATTATGAACCGCGTTATCATAAAGTACATCTTCGGCGAAGTATTAAAAAGTGTTAACTTCTATGTTGAAGGTATAGAAATTAGTACTTTGGGAGTTTGGGATACTTCGCCATATCTTCGGCGAAGTATCCAAAAGTACTAACTTCTGTGTGGAAGGTATAGAAATTAGTACTTTGGGATCCTTCGCTATATCATCGGCGAAGTATCCAAAAGTACTAACTTCTGTGTTGGAGGTATAGAAATTGGTACTTTGGGATTTTTAGGATATATATAGTTTATATAATATAGTATAAGTATGTATGTATATAGTGTGTGTAAGTATATGTGCGAAATAATGCATGGTGTAAGAAAAGGAAATTATTATATTTTGCTTTTTCTTCTACAGAGAATTCTCTAAAATTAAATTACTTTTTTTCGCTTACAGAAAATTCGTTGAAATTAAATCACTTTTCTTTCCCTTACCTTTTCAATAATACAGACAAGGTTGATAGTGCTGCCTTGCTCAATGTGGTACTCTCCATTTCCCAAAATGAACGCTTCTGGCACTGCAATGAGGAGGTGCACCAAGTAGGACACGATTCCGGTACCCGTTGATACCTGCGGTGAACAGAATCAATTTGGAAAAAAATATTAATATGAATTTTTATTTATTTTCATGTTTAATAAATAATACAATTATAATTAACTACATTATTTTATTTTTTTCTTAAATTTTATGTAGAAAGTTTATGGGTAAAATGGAAGAATTCTATGAAAGTCTTGATTCCCATTAATTATTAAGAATGAAAATTAGATAAAATAAATTATAGGAAAATGAATAAAAATTAACGAAATTTTAAAAAATTATTTTAATTTTAACGCCGTTCATAGTATTTACTGTGTTTTTTAAATAAGCCATCAGATGGAATAGTGCATTTTGTCATAGGTAATTCAGATAGCAAACAGTAATGTGTTGACAAGGGCAATAGAAAAAAACGATTTACACTGGAACCTCGCTATAAGAGGCCTCCATATAAGAGAATTCTCTCTATAAGAGATCCTTTGGGCTCGCATG
>JAQGAK010002612.1:0-19254 GCA_034696945.1 Lipothrix lubbocki
ATAAAATAATCTATATGTAATGCATATTTACACACAAAAGATGTCATAAGTTAATAACATCGTTTATGCTAGTTTAGAGTAGATACAGATAGTTCTATAAATAAAAGCTTTTTGTAGAGAATGGCAACAACTTCAATTGAATTTAAGGAACTAACTGAATTGATTCATTGTAGTTGTTTAGACAGTTATTTGCATATAATACTTGCATCTAATACATGTACAGACCTCACCGCCACAATTGACACCCCAGTCTTATCAGCGTTTAATATTCTCGATGGGTAATATTTTTCTCAACCAATGACTGCTTCAAGTTGATCGAAAAAGCGGTAAAGTATTGATTTGTGAACGATGTTGTGCGTATCAAGCTTGTGGGAGTTCCTGTTCCTAAAGTCAATTGGTACAGCTGACAAATTAGAAACTAAATTACGTAGTCCTCACCAGCTCGACCGTTCTCGACACGATGAGAGATAGTTAACATTTCTACCAACCTAAATGCCAACTCTCCTAAAGACTGATTACAATGTTTGATTCCTAAATAAAAATGTGAGGCAATGTAAAAACACTTTTTAAAGAGATGATTTTATAATTCCCATGCATGTATTTGAACAAAGATAGTATTGCATAAATTACCGAGAAGCTTATTCCAATACATCGTTGACGATCATCTCTTTTTGTGCCGGATTGAAGACTGTCGTCTATTTTCCGGAAGGTGTGACAGCTATGATTCTATTTTAGGTACTTCTGTAAGACGGACCTAGTAATTTTCGTAAAGCGCTGCTGCTTTGCGTTAACTTTTGCCTTGTCTTACATGTTAGAATGGTTGAAGAAATCACTTTTTAGTTTTCCGGTACTTACACTGATAGTTTAGCACTATTTTAATAATAATAATGTGAAATATAATTTTACAATAATTACATCAATATATGAATTTAAAGGGTATAGAAAAGATTTGCGTTTACCTTACCTCTGATTGTTTAATCAATAATGAAGTTCTAATTAATGAAATTCTTACTAATTTACCTACTACTACATTATACATATTTCAATAATGAAAACAAGAATGACACCGTAAAGAAATTAAAATTTAATAAATAATTTTAAAAACTGACGTTTTAATACCATTTAAATCTTAAAATTAAATATAATTATTATATTTAATTTTAAGATTTAAATGGTTACGTGAATGGGCGACGAAAATGCGTAATCGCAAACTGCGATCAGATTCGCAAACTTGAGTTAATCGTAGACAGTGCACTGTTTGGACCTTATTAGGAGCTCGTCAGTACTGGACACAAACTGAGATTTTAGCTGTTAGCTTTGTGAATACTAACAGTAGACTGAAGACTGACGTAGAATTTTTAAAAACACAATATATCAAAAATTCTCAGCTTCAACTACTTGCTCAGAATAAAATTTAAACATAATTTTATTATTGTGATATTTATATTATTATAAATACCAAATAAATAATTGGATAATAATAATAATTAATAATAAATAATTGGATTTGGTTTATGTCGCGCCGCTATAAGTTGTATATGTTCTGGAATGTCACATAGTACCACGTGACCATGGAAACTGACGTCACTTTGATCTTAAAGTTTTATAAGTTTTAAAAGGTTCATACGTTGAACGGCAGCGCTAATTCCCTATAATAACTGATTTAATTAAAATGCGTAGTAATTTCCTCCATATATACATACGATACACTTGTATACAAAAATCGTTGACAATACTGTCTTGAGCACTATATACTGTTGCAATCACCCATTGAGTTTGCATCAGATGCTGTCCGTAATTTTTTTTCCTATTCAAAATTTTAATGATCGTCTTCTTGACTTGATCTGGTTTTGATAATTGGGCCAGAAAAATAACAATTTAAACATGTTATTTTGGAATAATGAACATATACCATAGTTTGACACACTAATTGTGGAGTGATTGCAAAGTGTCTCAATATTCTGGATTAACTCTGTAGATTGGCTGGCAGGCTTTGTGGTGAAACGTTTGAAAGCTAATTATAAATTTGTGATTATTGTTTTCAAGAAAATTATGAATTCCAACTGTCAATTTTTAATTTAAAATTGCAGATATTTTATTGGCTCTTGAAAAATGTTGATTGAACGTTATGAATTTTTAATTGGACATTGGAACATGAAATTGGAAATCGCCAATTTGTAACTGAAAGCTGTCAATTTGTAACAGAAAGTTGTCAATTTCAAAATCGAAAGTTATCAAGTGACACTGATTTTGAATTGAACAAATTAGGTTGGTTTAAAACAAATTTGAATTAAATTGAAATGTGAAATGTTTGGAATTCAAAATGAGCTGTTTCAATTCAAGTTATGAAAAAAATTGATTTGAATTGAAATTTTTTTATTTAATTTTAATTGAAGAAGTAATAATGCATTTAAGCTTTGAGCTTGTTAGGATTTAATTGGATTAAATTATATAGTTTTGCATGCATAGTTCTGAAATGCAACGAGTTTGCAGATAATTCATATGTTGACACAACTGGATATTCTAGAAGTGATACATAGATATATTCTCACGAATTTTTCCGTAAATTGTTATACGTTAAACAATTTGCGGCAACAAACTCTTTGCATCGATAAAATATATTGTTCATACGTACAAGTAGTGTTGCAATTTTCATTCAAAATCGACCAGAAATTCATCAAACAATTATTTGTATTGTATTGTACGTCGTTATTATCGTGTTATTCCAGCTGCAGTAAAATTGTGTAATATTATTAATTATTGCTCTTCCAGCTTCAACAAAACTATAATAAATATCGTATTTTTACAATTAATAATTTATACAATAGGTTGACATCTCTGCTTCCACATACTAATCAATCACCCAATATGATCCATTCACTTATGTAGGGAAAGCAAGAAATCCATTTAAGCTGACTACTTAACATAATGCACATGATCCCGAAAGTTCGTGTAGTTGCATTGTGTCTGGATGCTCTGAAAATATAAATTACTACAGAATTCACTACATTGGATTAACTTTTGAAGAGTTGTTGAAATATTTAATGAATTAGCACTAACCCTCATTGCAGTGTGCAGTGTACTATTCACAGTTTCGCTGATTATCCTTAATTAGTAGTTTTTAATATCTTGTTTTGCATTTATATCTCAATTTTTCGCCCTAATTATGAAAAAACCGTCCGGTAATTGTTTTATAATATTGTGGACCCTTTTTGTTGTTGGAATTTGCTGGTTTATATGGCGCCACCCAAGTGAAAAGCTTAAAGTGGATCTAATAACCACGTCCACATCAGAGCCGGAAGCCCCACTCCTCTTGGACGAGCCGCCGGAAGAAACGTATGACCCTCTAGAAGATTCAACAATAGAGATGGATGATCCGAGACTACTTGCAGCCATTCGGTAAATTGTGTCACATTAAAATCTATTTCTCTACCACATAATACAGTTATTTAGTTCAACTTTACCGCCATGGTAGTAAAATTACGGTTTAATGATGATTTTGTGTTAAATATTTCACTTTTGATACATTTCCGTCCCAGTTAATAAGAATGTCCATAACTTGTTGATTGCAGGGAAATCCTCGTACCCCCGTCCACCCTTCCCTACAATTTTACTAATATGAGTTATGCAGATGTGAATGTGGATCCATCGGCGGGGCAAACGCCATTGGTTCAAGATATTCTGAAAAGTTTTGTAAGTGTTTTGTTGATACAACGGAGACTCTCTAAAACGACCCTCTTTATAAGAGCCGACCTCCTATAACGTTCTTCTCTATAAAAACAAACTCATTATAGCGGTATTCTTTATAAGGACACGATCGCTAAAACGGTCCTCTTTATGAATGTACACTCGTTATAAGGGTTTTCTTTAGAAGGGCAAACTCGTTAAATTTTTTGTTGATCAAATGGAGACCCGCTATAACGTTCCTCTTTATAAAAGCTGATCTGCTATAATGTTCCTCTTTATAAGTGCAAATTCATTATAACTGCCTTCTTTATAAGGACACGTTCGCTAAAACGGTCCTCTCTATAAAGACACACTCGTTATAACGGGGAAAAAAGTTTTGTCAGAGAAATTAAATTAATTCAAATTTTGATTCATATAAGAGCACTTCTTTATAACGGTCGAATATTGCAGCCTCAAAGGGTGTCATTATAAAAAGTTTCCGCTGTATTTTTCACATAGAAAATTGCGTATAGAAATATAGAGACATTACAATAGACATTGGAACCCTTAATGGTCATAAATATTATGCTAAATACGTAATGACAATAAGTGTAGTAAAAATTATGAACAATGGGAATGAGATTACTACAAAATGTTACCATAGGGACCAAATGGATTTTTTATTGACTGTGGCGCCAATGACGGGGAATGGTTTTCCAACACCATTTGGCCTGAAAGAACTTTGGGCTGGAAAGGGCTTCTGATTGAAGCGGACTCAGTTATTTACGAAGTATTAGAAACGAAACATCGGAACGCTTGGTTAGGACAATTTTGTTTATCTACAAATCCTTATCCGGGAAAGGTATGCACATGCCTAATTATGGAAGTTCAGATGCTACAATTTATTGTAACACCGGAAAATAAACAATATTTAATATCTTTATAGATGAAGTTTACTAGTGACAGGAGCGTTATGGCCGAAGGTTACGCATTAGCAGGTCGTATAGCCGAATCTGGGGGAGACCAAGTCGTTCAATGCCTCCCACTTTATTCAGTCCTATTGGCAGTTAATCGAACTACCGTCGACTATTTCAGTCTGGACGTGGAGGGAGCGGAGATTGATATTTTGAAGACGGTGCCCTTTGATAAAGTTACTTTTAAGGTAATAATCTCGTAACGAAATTAATTTAAATTTCCTCATTTTCATACAGTGGACAGTTCTAATAAGTCACCACTGTGTACGGAGCACCGTTATAAAGAGTTTTGATTAAGATTATGAATTTTGAAGATTAAGATATTATTTATATATTACAGGTAGTTACACTGGAAACCTTCACAACGGCCGCAAAAACAAAAGCGCTCGAATTTATGGCAAGTATTGACTACGTTTTCTTCCAGTCCATCCACGTGGAACGCCCGCCCTGGCACGTGGCTAATGACTGCATTTTCCTTCACAAGTCCGTTGAGCTGACGGAGGAACAAAAGGCTCGACTAGGAACGCATGTCAAGGGTTGAACAGGGAAATTGTTCAAAACATGAATTATTGTTTGTTTATAACTTATTAAAAAATTATTAAAATAATAATTACTAAAACACTCGATTCCAAATCCCATTCTATAGATCGTTTTATTTGATTTTTGTAAAATAAAAATATTTCTCCATAAAGCTCATGATAACTAAGATTTTAAATGTTTAATTTAATAGAATATTTTATTAAAATTTGGCACATACAAGAGTAAATTGTTTCACTATAGTTTCCACTTATTTTTAGAAGAAACATTAGTATTGGTGGATGAAAATACACAATATGAATTTGTTAAAATGAATGAATTTCTTTTGAGAATCTAATATCAGTTCACATTTTCAGCATATAAGGAATAGATGTACAGTACATATATTAATTAATTATTAATTAATCTCATTAAAATGCGTAATGATTTCCATGATATATTATAATTATTACATTGTTATACAAAAATCCTTGACAATACTGTCGTGAGCACTACTGCTGCCATCATCCATTGAGTTTGCATCAGAGTCTGTCCGGAATTCTTTTTCTTCTTTCCTTTAGTCAACTTTTTGATAATCTTCTTCTTGACTTTGTCAGACACATCTGGTCTTGATAATTGGGCCTGAAAAAATAAAAAAATTATAATAGATTTTATTTTAATATTATTTAAAAATAAAAACTGTTATTTTGTAAGAATAAACTTTGTAAGAAGAGTAAATACGAAATATATTAATTAACTGAAATTTTTTAAATTAATTCTTAATTTTTATTGAATTTTTCTAAATTTTATCAAAAACTGACCAGTGGCTCTGGAATCTCTTCACTGCTGTCAAGTTCTTGGTTTTCATCATCATCGTCTTCTGGTGCTGCTGGTTTTCGAATGATCTGCGAAATTAAATTTTACATTTCATTATTTAACATTTTCATTTTTCATTAAAGTACAAAAAATCAGCAAAGAAAATTTCCCGTAGAATTATAAAATAGCATTTAATTATTGCAATCAATTACATTAGACACTTGAACCAACGGCAACAGAACTCTTCGGAAATTCCTTGTAAGTGGATGATTGGGAATTTGCTTCATTTGTACATTCCATTGCATGGAAAGCTTCATTGAAGAGATCTTTCCGGTTTCCTGGAATTAATTAAATGTTTAAAATTATATTTTAATTTTTGATCTCTTATAAATGAGCGTAAAAATAAAGAATCGACTATAATTAATTGTAATATTATTGTTGATATTGCACTGAACCGAACCTTTTCAACTTCAACGTAATTTTCATCCGAATGCGGTTCGAAGCTTGTATCGAAATTCATTCGCACCGACGTTTCAGCTGATTCAAAGTAGGGGTTGGATAGGGTTAAGCCTGGAATTTTAAACGACGTTCGTAATGTATTCGAACAAAAATGAACAGATTTTGGATTAAAACAATTATTAATAATAAATAAATAAATAATTCAATTATTATTTATATTGATTGTATTTTTTTTAAATTATCAAATAATCGTGGACTACCAGATTTGCACTTGGAAATGTCAAGAGTTCCTTCGGGTGGACAGCCATCATCCGAGCAGAAGCATTTGTTCGGAGAATTTCTTGTCCTGAAGAAATCCTTGTCGGGTTGAAACCTGAAAATTATAAAATCAAATTTATTCGGGCAAATAAATTAAAATAATTACAGAATCAAAATTCTAACAAATAAATTAAAAAACCAAATATTAGCAAACTATAATTAAAAGCAAACTTTGTAATTAGAGCAACAACAATAATAAAAATAATAAAATAACTAATTAAAATTTGATCAAAACAATTTAAATTAATTTGAGCAAGAAAATTATCATCAAAAATTAAGTTTACCAAGAACACTTATTGATTGATTAGAAATATTGAATTTTAATAAAATAAAAATATTACAAACCTTAAAAATTCAACATTTCCCTCCGAATCCGTTTCATTCCCCACTAACAGGAATTTCATCGGACGACAGAATTGTGAACTTAGAAAATACAAAGGTTCCAATTCTTTAAAATCGAGTCTGACGTCCGCATCCATAAAATCCGTTCCATTGATCCGATCACAGAATTCATTCCCCCAAGTAGAGAACCGACTGTTTCCGTTATAAAACTGGATCTTGTCATAGCTCGATCCTTTATTAATAGAGCCACTTGAGGATCCCACTGTTAATTTTACTCCCTCAATTTCTGCATCATCCTTTAAAATCCCAAAGTTTGTGGATCCGCGGTGCAGACCTCGCTCCTTCATGAGCTTCAATAGAGGATCTTCATAGCCCCAAAGTAATTCCTGTACAGTTTTCAGGACGAACGGAGAGGAATTGCTCTCCAGAATTAATCTCTCCACTTGGGTTGAGCTGAGGTCCTTTGAATTCAGGAGATTCTGGAAAAGTCAATTTAGAATTTCATTTGTAATCATTTATTTTATTCATTAATTATTTTGACGATTATTTATTTATTTTCGGAATCATTAATCGGAATTATTAATTTCAGGAATCATTTAAAAATGTATTCAAAAATTCATTTAAAAAGTGTAAACAAAACATCATTTAAGAAATTCATTCAAAAATTCATTCAAAAATTCATTTAAAAAGTGTATTCAAAAAATCATTTAAAAAATTCATTCAAAAATTGATTTCAAAATTTATTTAAGAAATATATTCAAAAATCTTTTTTAAATTTATTCAAGAATCTTTTTAAAAAATTTATTCAAAAATAATTTTAAAAAATTCGAAAATAATTATTATAATGATATTAAAATTATCATCTAAATTCACACAAATTAGGACTCGGGTTCATCAATAATATTCCAAAAAAACCGAATAACATGACCGAAATTAAAAATCAAGATATTAGAAAACGTACGAAAAACGGAACATTTGGGACAGTAAACAAGGCCTGATCATCCTTCGCAATGGATTGTGGAGCGTTGAAAGTGTAGGTTTTTTTCGACAGAAAGCTGACGGTTCCATTTGAATTCCCCGCGATGTTCGACTTCTCAACTTTCACGCTGTGAAATTTGCATAAACATTGCCAATTCAACCATTTCTTAAGAAAGTTTATACTTATATAAGCATATTTGTTCAGCATTATCTTTAAAAATTTTAATGCGCGTTTAAAATAAATTTACTGTTATAACCATATGTGCAATTTTATACTGAAATTATTATAATTTATGTTAATTTATTATATGTAAAAACTAATTTAATTCATTTACTTGTAAACAAATGGTCCATTAACTCTCAAATTAATTTTCACTCTCCCCGCTCCGTTCAAAAATTCCTCGGGATTGGTCACATGAATGATGTGAGTGCTGAAAAGATATTCGGGCTGAGCGTCCTGACCTTCGAGAACGGCCGGACATGCTTGATGGACGATCAGTGACAATATTACGCTTGTAATTAGAATCAATCTGTGCATCGTGGATATCGTGGGGGGGTTAGAAATTTGAAGATTATGGGGATGAAAAATTTAAAATGGAACAAAAACTTTTGATATTATTATTTTTTATTCCTAAATTTTTTGAGAAATTATATAGACACGCACGCACTGCTGACGAGTCTCAGCAGTTAGAAGACAAGTGTCTGATCAAGTATCTAATTATAAAGAAATATAGGACCTCCTTTGCATCGACAATTTTCCACACAGCCATAACCTTGATGATGTTGAGATGAAGTTGCCTTTTCCTTTTTCCCTTATTCTCAATCTCAATGTAAGTAATTTCTCCCTCAGCGTCTCATTTCTTATGACTTTTAGCATTATATATTTTTGTATGGGGAGACGCGCTCCGACTGTATTATGTATGTATTTCCCAAAATAGCCATGGTCTCCCACACTCTCCGCAAAAATCTTACGAAAGATCCATTACAATCTATGCTCTACACTGTACATATACAGATACTAAATACTAAAGAGATCCATAATGCTGGCAATATAATGTGGGAGATCATTTCTTCTCCAAGCTTTAAAAAAACCGGATGGCTCAGGATCAGGAGAAGTCTCAAGAATATTTTTCACTCTGATGTGTGTGTGTGTGCCTTTTATACATAATAATGAGGAGTATGGGGGTTCGTGTATCTAAATATACGGTAAATACATACGTTTGTGTAAAATATAGACAAATTGTAATGTCTCCCTTGTGTAAAAAATATTCTGAACACATCGACGGCGAAGTATCAAAAAGTGCCATTTTCAATGTTGAAGGTATAGAAATTGGTACATTTGGGTCCTTCGCCGGCCATATGTTCATGAAGGTGTTGGTGGCATCAGATCATTCTTTATTTTATTTGACTTTTTTTCTTTTCCTCTTTTTTATCCCCCAAATGTTGTCATCATCTGTGTGATCTTTTGCCAATTGCTATACATTTGTACAGTGGAGAATCTTTATAGCGGTGTCTTTCGAAGTGGTAAAATTTGACCGTTGTAAAGAAGTGCTCTTTTAAGAGTCAAAATCTTATTTAAATTTGGAGTGAAAGCTGTTTATAGCAATACCTTATGCAGCCGCAAAATTTGACTATTATAAAGAAGTGCTCTTATAAGAGTCAAAATTTTACGTACATTTGCAAGAGACAGTCTTTATATCTGTACATTATAAAGCGGTAAAATTTGACCGTTATAATGAATTGCTGTTATAAGAGTCAAAACTTTATGTAAATTTGCAGTGGAAACTATTTATAGCGGCACCCTGAAAAGCGCTAAAATTTATCCGCTATAAAGAAGTGCTCTTATACGAGCCATATTTCATGCAAATTTGCAGTGGAAACTCTTTATAGCGGGATCATGATTAGCGTTAAAATTTGACCGTTGTACAGAAGTGCTCTTATGAGAGCGAAGTTTTCTAATGGAAACTTCTTATAGCGGCATACTGTGAAGCCGTAAAATTTGACCGTTATATAAAGTGGCCTCATTAAAGTCAAATTTTCATGTTAATTTTTCTTTTAAATTCCTTATAGCGGCAGCTTGTAAAGCGACAAAATTTGACTGTTATAAGGAAATGCTGTTATAAAAGTCAAAATTTCATGTAAATTTTGCTTGGAAATTTCGTATAGCGACACCTTGTAAAGTGACAAAATTTGGCCGTTATAAAGAAGTGCTCTTGTAAAAGTCAAACTATCATGTACATATGTCATGGAAATTCCTTATAGCGGCACTTTGTGAAGCGACAAAATTTGACCGTTATAAAGAAGTGCTCTTATAAGAGTCAAAATTTCATGTAAATTTATTTAAGGGGAACGAAAATTTACCGCCGACGTTTTATATAGAAAGTCTGCTCTTATAAAGAGGACCGTTATAGCGAGTCTCCACTGTATTCCCATTTGCCCTTATATTAAATTGCCTTTTTAAATATAATGTAATAACACATACAGGCGCTCGTTTATGTTTATCGTTATAATAATACTAATGGGCCGATGATTCACGTTGATTTGCCTTTTAATCTAAAATGCAGGAAAACAAGCTCTGCATCCCTTATAGGGATATTACTGTATGCCCAAACAAATTGTTATTCTCATTCACTATATAAAACAGGTGGATTGTTTCATCCTTATTAGCTATATAGCCTTGTTTTGTTGTTGTGTCTTGCGTTGCGGAGGGGCAAAAGAATTTCATTTGGGTGCCGAATATGGAAGTAAAACTTAAATCCTGTACTATTACTCTTTTCTTTTGTATACTGCTGCAGTTTCAATGTCATGTCACTTTGTATGTTTGCATTTGTATTCAATTATTATTGTGGCTGTAAAGGGATTATTGCCCGTTGGCTTCCTGAATAAATGGGTTGAAGTCCAAGGATTATTGCAGTTTGCATTTGCAAAATAATTATTTTAATAGTATATTTATTATTGTAAATATTAGATGTATTATTTAATTATTTTCTTTTGCAAATATTTATTATTATAAATATTAATTTTCTTTTGCCATTATTTATTATTATAAATATTAATTTTCTTTTGCCATTATTTATTATTATAAATATTAATTTTATTAATAATTAAATATTTTGCATTATATCTTATTACCAATATTAATTTTATTATTAATTTTTTCGTTTTGCATTACTCATTATCATTATTTTATGAATAATATGAATAATATGAATTTTACAATTAATCTTTTTTTAATTTTTTTTATCAAATATTTTAATAGGTAAAAATAAATTAAATTAGTATAAATTATTATTTAAAATGAATAATTGTGTGTTACAATTTTTTCCGCTTATTCATTTAAACGTCCGGGTAGATTTTTAATGCAATTTGTTTAAAATAAATTTTAAACTTTAGCAGGCTTATTACTCATTCCGCCCATCATCTTCGCAATATTTGCTCCGGAAAATCCCATGCTGGACATTAACTGCTTGCAGGCGGGGGCTTCATTTAACATTGTCAGGGCTGTCGTCATGAGCTTCTGGAGCTCAAAACCGTCCTTGCCAATGAATTTTCCAATCAATTCAGGCAATTTTCTAAGTTTTTTAAAGGGAAAATAGTTCGTTAAATAATAAATAACAAAATTAAATAATAAATAAAATATTTTAAAAATAAAAAAAATTAAATTAAATAAATATATTAAAAATAATAAAATTAAGTATAATAAATATATTAAAAATAATAAAATAAAATATAACAAATTTATTAAAAATAATAAAAATAAATATAATAAATTTCTGAAAAATTAGATACAAAAATTAATTAATTAAAAATAAGAAAATTAAATACAAATTATATTAAAATTAAAAAAAAATACATTAAAAATAAAAAATTAATTACAAATTATATTACTAATAATAAAATAAAAAAATACCTTAAAAATAGAAAATTAAATACAAATTATGTTACTAATAATAAAATAATTTATTAAAAATAAATCTTACGGCTTGAGTTCTTCTACGCAAGACGACCACTTTCCCACGCCTGCGGACATCTCGTTGGACATATCTTCTCCTTTCATGTCTTTCCGGAGTTTTTTGGCGGCTGAAGAGGGCGCCAGGGTCTGAGGAAAAATTCAAAAACAGAATAAAGGATCAATAATAAATAATATTACTGATGAAGTACCACAAGCTTTAGGCCCATTCCCCGCACGGGAAAATACGCTGACGACGTAGCTTTGCCACGAGAAACAGATTCAAACTGTTCTGTACACAATTTTAGCGTGAATATACATATTATATTTAAAATTTTAAAAAATGATAAATTTATTTATTTAAATTATTCCTTACTGCAACAATAAGGAAGAAGAAGTAGATGAGGGTGATGAAGGTGGAATTCATTTTGTGGTAAATTTCTTTAATAGTGAATATCCAAAAAATTCTCTGAAATTTAAAGTTTGAATGATTATTTATATTAGGACGGTATTTATTTTTTTTTTTAAATAGTTTTACAAACTCTCTAAAATGATCAAATTTAGTAATCGTAATTCCATAAAACACAAACTCAAAGATGCGGCTGTTTATATAGGAAATGTATAGCTTGACAAATTCGTGAGAAATTAAATTATAACGGTGAAAGTCTCATTACAACATTAACAATATTTGGCCGGAAATCCGTACACATGGCTTTATGCACGACTGATGAAAATCATTTGTAATAAAAATTATTTTATGAGTCGGATTAATTGAAATATTATTTTCAACAAAAAAAACATTTATCTAGGTCATGCTGGACAATCCGACATGAAATTATGCATTTATGTATCTATATTTCTGATTATTAAGCGGCGGAAATAAATAATCTTTATAATTTGATGGTTTATCAATATATAACGGTATTACTTTATTCAATTCTTTTTTAATAAGCTTTTTGGCATTTGCACATATACAATGTGTACTGCAAATTGAATTTAACGGTTATTGCAAAAACCAATATTGCGCGCAATATTCAAATTAGGTCGTCGTTTTTTATTTGATTTTATTTCAACTTTTAATTTGAAAATAATTTACGGAAATCAATGTGGCCGCTTTATAAAATGCCGGTACAAAGAGTTTCCGCTTGTTTACACTGCTAAATTTTACTTACACTGAACTCTCGCTATAAGAGAGGGCTATAAATCACCAAAATCAGTCTCTTACATAGGAATTCTCTTATAGAGAGAGCTAGTATGCAGATAACTATGTATGTATGATATGCGGGCCCAATGAATCTCTTACAGAGAGAGTTCTCTTATATGGAGATCTCTTATAGCGACAGTTCTCTTATATGGAGATCCCTTATAGCGAGAGTCCGGTGTACCAATAATTCTCCTAAATGAAGATGGTACACTGAACTCTCGCTATAAAAGAACGCTATAAATCACCAAAATCATTCTCTTATATAGAAATTCTCTTATAGAGAGGGCTGGAATGCATATAACTATGTATGATACATATGTAGGCTTAAAAGATGTTTTACAGAGAGAGTTCTCTTATATGGAGATCTCTTATGGCGAGAGTCCGAAGTACAGCTATTGGAAATCAGCGTCAAACCGTACAAGAACCTCAAAAGAAAATACCACCGATAAAAAAATAACAAACCAAAAGAATAAAGATCCCAGGGTCTGAACAAAGTTTGAGGAAGTGCGCAGAACATTGTACCCAGAAGAGTAATGGCGTTGCAAATTTGTGCAAATCATTTTTGCTCCCCTGCAGTGCTTCAAATCTGTCATCTAACCATACAAATAGACCACTTTCAATCAGCTTTCGAAAGAAACACAAGACATTCATGCCACTATAACGCATGTCAGAAACTACGCCAGCCTCATCCTCCAAAATGTTTTCTTCGCCAATAACAAAGGGAAGTTCCTTAATAGTTTTAGACCGCCATTGAGGTATTTTAAATAAAGGGATACTTCGTTCAAATTCAAGTAGAGCCAAGTTGTCACATTTTGAAACTTCGTCCTCCATAGGGATTTTACCAAATGGGTTCATTACCACTATTTTTGAGAAAATCTCACTAAATTTAGGCCTCAAAAAATACATAGTCTGAAAATAATTCCGGCTGTTTAACCATATCCTCAATCTTGAGTAACAAAATCCCCAAATTTGTCGTAAATCCATACGTATCCGAAACGTTTAGCCATTCCGGAGCGCTCATTTTAGAATTGCTGTGTCGACTGAAATTACGCTCAAACGTATTTTCTGGCTTGCGGACACGGTGTTTAAAGTACAGATCTGATTTTCTAAACACACCATAATTCTCCTGAGGAACGTAAATTATTAGCTGAACATTTGGTAAATCGACCAAATTCCTGGGACCTGTAAATGGCCTAGGAGCTGTAAGATCTGAAATGAAGATCCCATTGTAGGCGTTGCTCAACACAACTGAGACGACCAGCCAGGAGGAAAATACAATTTTGAATTTGAAGTAGCCAGAAACGCCTTGCAAATTAATATCGACATTCTCTACCAAGGAACGGAGTGGTAAAAATAATGTATCAAAGCTCTGACTAATATTCAAATTGACAATGTTTTTAACCGCAATCCAAGTTAGAATAACGGAAATAGCCAGCGCTATCCACAATTCTTGCTGGAATGGCGCAAAGTAAATGCTGTACGTAAGATGGCGCTTTATGCCCGCACACGTCAAAAATTTAAGGTTGTTAGTGCGGGTGGACAGGAAGGTTTGACAGTAAAGATTTATGATGAAACGTTTCTCTCTCAACGCTATGTGATTGAGCGTTGGACAATAGGCAAAAGTGTTATTTGAATAATAACCACTTACTATAGTGATTATAATGTAGCTAAACGTCATATTAGATTTGCTAACAAACGGATTCTTCCCCCAGTAATTTCGATAAGCATTGTGACGATGATTGCGGAACATGTATGTATTATAATGTTCAGGGGAATTTGGTATAATTTCCAAATTCGTATTTCGAAACATTAAAATTGCCATTTGGTCAATAATTTTCCTGAAATTTGGCCGGTGGAAAAATCGGCTCAAATTAAAACGCCGTTCGATTGATTGAAAACAGAAATAACAGACGGAGCACCATTTGGCAAAGTATAAAGTTATTCCATGGGAATCAGTTTTTGCCCGAATGAGAACAAAATGGAACCACCGAAGTTCGTAGGACGTTAGTAATAATTTCTTTGTTGCTTCCACAATTTGTTTGTCCGATCTCTGGACAATTTTGGGCTCTACCTCCAACGCATATATTACATAGGGTTTGGATCTTCGCGGTGGTAGCGTTAACAGCATCACGTTGCGCATTTCTGGGGCACTAAACCGTCGGGGTTTGTGTATCAGAATGAAAACGGCTTGACAAGACGAAACTTCATAAGGTTTACCCAACTCATCGATGCTTATTGGTTTTTTCATTTCACTGAAACTTTTACTCCACAATCACAAACGTTTACAGTTGATTACACATTTTTTAAATTAAATGCTATTTTTGCACGCAATAACTCTTTTTGTATTTACACCAAATAGTATAGTAGAGTGTAGGCGAGAATGAAATATTCTATAATACGATAATGTAATTAGTAAACTTAAGGGAAATTGATTATTGAATTAATGGATTTAATTTTTAAAACAAACAATTCAAGCTTCCAATTTTTTAAATGTACAAATGGTAGAACTAATTAACATTGTTGTAAATAACTATAAATTTTTATAAATATTTAATTCTTCCGGACTCTGGCAGACTGAGCGGTTGTCCCTAAAATTCCACCACCCATTCAAATCTGGAATGACCTTGTGACGTGGTAAATCCCCAAGGGTGAGCTGCTTGCAAAGAAGACACCACGCATGGGGCCATTCCAAAATGGACTCCACCTCCAGTCTCTTCCGCCACTCAAAATACTTGAGATACTCGGTCACATTGTCGTTGAGGAAGAGGAGGTACTGGGCGAGGTGCTTTACAGATGGGAAATCCTTGACGTTGATAAAGGAATCCTTGGGCGCATGCCTTGTGTAGTCGGCACCGCCATAAACAACCGGCACCATTCCAAATTCCAGTGCATGGAAGAATTTCTCCGTGACGTAATCCTCGCAAAGAGAATTCTCAAAGGACAAATAAAACTTGTAGGTCCGCCCGAGTTCCCCGTAACAGACGGTTCGGTTCGATTGACATCTGCCAATCCCCCCGCAATTCCCGAACTTGTCCACTGGAATATATTTCATCAGTTCCGAAACTATTTTCTCCCTCCGGCTCGCAGTCGTGCAATGGGAAGTCATCCACGCAACTAATTTTGATTTGCTGGACAAATAATGGGAATTATTTTGTTGGTACTTTTTTAAATATTTAATTCATTATTTATTAAAATTACTATTATTAAAAATTAATATCAAAATTTCTAATAATAAAATAAATGTTATTAAAATAATTAAAAATAATATTATAATAGTTATTAAAAATAAAAAATTAAAATAAAAAAATTAAAAGTAATAATATTAAAATTATTACAAAATAAAATCTTTAATTAAAAGCTGAATTTACCTTTGCAGATTTATTTCACTTTTCATACTCCCTCGGAGTAGACGACGGTATGGAATGACAATATCAGAATCAAATCTGTAGGTCATAGTTAAATTGAAGAAATTATTGAATGAGTCAAATTTAGGTTCTTTTCTCGTTGGGGCTTCCAGGAAATAGAAAATGTAGTATTGATTTGGTCGGGATTTCGAATCCGGAGGGTTGTCGTTGGGTATGAAAATAGAGCCATTAGTGGTATTGACTGGAATTTATATAATGTGTATAAAGATTACAAAATATTTAATTTTCTTTATAATTTCACTATATGTATTTATGATTTAACATTAATTTTGTCAATACAATATGGGGTGATAATACAAATTGGTGTACAACATGCATTTATTTATTTGTAATTTTTTTAAAGTTTAGAAATTCAATGAATTACTTTGTGTAGCAGGCATGTCGTCCCCGTGGAACATGACGGCATGACTGGACTGGAGAAGGCTGCGATCCGCAGTGAATTCACATCTGTATGGGCAGTCGTTAATGTGATTAAAGGCCCCAATATTCACGTCCACAAATTCCAGGAGATTTTGTATCCGAAAGAATGATGTCCACAATAAAATCCGTTTGATCTCAAAGCGATCAGCATCTTCAAATGCAAGGTTAGATGTCAAGGAAGGATTACTGAGCTCCTGCAATAAATAATAATGAACCCGCTTTTCAATATTTTATTGTAAATAATAAATATTACAATTGTTATTAATTATTATTGTAATTATTATTACATTATGTTGTAATTTTATTCATACTGTAATTTTATTCATATTGTAATTGTAATTTTATTCAATTCACATTTTTGTAATAAATTGATATTGTAATTTAATTTATATTAAAATTGTAAGTAATAATAACCGCTTCTTGTTTAGAGATGATTCGCCTCCAGATTTGATGACCCACAAAGTAAACAGAAATCAACAAAAATATTGTAGTCGATATAACTGTGACTGTGCCTCTTTTCATTTGTATCATTTCAGATAATGTTAGGATTTCTTTTTTGTATCAGAAAGTAAATGATGATGTACGCAGAATTAAACGACTAATTATTAGTCCCTCAATAATGTAATCAATTATATTGATTAATGGTGATCAAGTTCACTTTTGTTAAGTAAGCACAAAAGGTTTATTCAAGAACAACGTTTCGACTTCGAGCGTCTGCCCTTCTTCAAGTTAGTGGCAAGAATGGTCGCATTTTCAAATAAAATACGATTTTCGAAAAAAGGTTGATAAAAGTTTGCAGATATGAAGACTTGTAATATAATAATGTATAAACAAATATCTACGGTGGGAGAAAGTAGAAATATTTATTGTGAAGAAGCTGTGTTAAAATTTAAAGCCGTTTTTGAAGTTGCACACATTGCTGTGCATACTTCTATTTGTGAAGATGCTTTCCTGACGGTTAAACAATTGATTCCCACAGGGTTTTATATTTCAATAACCTAAACTTGATAAATGAAGATTCACTGCCATCGAGAGTATTTTTGAAACTGAACAAACGCTTCCAGCCAAAACAATCAGCAAGAATACGAAAACCCACAAATATATTCGAAGGGTCTGGATAAAGTTTGAAGATGCGCGCAAAACGTTGTACCCAGAATGAAAATGTTGCAACTTATACAAATCGTATTTGCTTTCTCTTAAAGCTTCAAATCGATGTTCTAACCATACAAATAAACCATTTTCAATGAGTTTCCGTAAGAAATAAAGGACGCCATTACCACTATACTTCATATCAGAAACTATGCCAATTGCGTTCTGTAAAATGTTCTCCTCACTAATTACAAATGGAATTTGTCTCAAACTATCAGTACGCCAAGGTGGTATTTGAAATAAAGGTATACTATGTTCAAATTCAAGCAGAGCCACATCACATTTGGAAACGTTTTCCTCCATGGCAAATTTCCCAAATGGGTTGGCAACCACAATTTTGGATAAAATATCATTAAGTCGGAATTTAATTGAATCTGAGTGGTTTGGAAATTCGCTAGGATTTTGTAATATCTCTTGCATTTTGACTAGTAAAATCCCTAAGTTTGTACTGTGAGCATGTTCAGAGGAAACGTTTTTCCATTCTTCTGTATTCATTCTAGATTTTTGTCGACTGAAATTTTTAGTAAACGTCAATTTTATTCTTCTTTTTTAAGATATAGTTTATAATACAAATCCGTCATTTTAAAAACCCCGAGATTTCCCTAAAATTAAACCGTTGTACAAATCGACATAAGTTGAATCGGCGAACTTTTGATTGAAAACAGGAATAACAGACACTGTACCAATTTACAAAAAGTAAATTGTTTAAACCGAATTCATTTTTTCGAGGCTTAATAAGGACCATGTTAAGCCATCGCACTTCGTAGTACCATTGAATATATAGTTTTGGTTTCCTCTGGAATTGTTCTCTCCGATTCTTGTATGCTCTGTGATTCCGCTTCTAATCCGTACATTGTGTAGGGTTTAGATTTCCTCGGGGGAAACATGCCCACCATTACCTGAAGAAGTTCCTTTTCGCTAAACCGTCCGGATTTGTGCATCAGAATGAAAATAGCTTGGCAAGCTGATACTTGATATGGTTTCCCGAACATATCGAGAAAGTGCAGGGGTTTTGATGGTCTATCGGAAATACTCCAA
>JAQGAK010002613.1:0-19250 GCA_034696945.1 Lipothrix lubbocki
TTCATTTAATTGTGTTACTGTGTCGAAAGGCAAACACCATAGTGGTGTCAGTGAAATAAAGTTTCTTTTCTTCTTCAATAATGACATAGTACTTGTGAAGATGCTCTATGCTTTGATTGAGTTATTGTTTTTCACTTTGTGTTATTGGTGTCAATAAAACAGAAACAATAAAACAATTTCCTTTTTCTGTGTAGAACGCATATTAATTAATTATAATATTAATTAATTCCTGTATTGTTTAAATTTTCAAACATGCACCGACCAAATAAAGCATATAACATCATCTTCTTTAACCATTAACCGCAATTCGCGACGTATGTGTACTCGTAATATTTGCTTGAAAACAACAATCATGCCGGAAACCGCGGAAAATGTTGGAACAATAAATTAAACAATGGCTAGCGAGATTAATCTTTAAAATATGCTTTAAATGTTATTTATTTTGTTGACCATTTCAGAAATCATAGGGTGTTGCGGTTCAAAAAGTTTACTATCAAAAGCATTTGGGGCGCATTCCATCCCTCTCTATTTACCCAAATGTTTACTTAATAAAGCATGACATTTTCATAAGTTTCCCAACTTTAAAATAGTAGCTTTAGAAAGCAGCCTCCCGGAAAGAGAATGAACACATTTTCTGTTTGCAAACAAACTAAAGCTTGGTCCGTGATGTTTCAATTAGGCAGTCCTCCAGCTGATTGCACTAATAAATATTCCATTAAAGTAATTTCCAGAGTAACCAACAAGAAGATGAAACGGTCCTGGCTAAATTCACAGCATACAAGCGGAAATTCGATTTACGACACATGAACTACGACTACCCACGCATGTGAAAGTAGAAATCACTTTCTATTCCACAGTCACGGTTGACACAAGAAAATTGAGCCTGGAGGGAGTAGCGGACATTTAGATTTCCCCACGTAGTTCTTCCTGACTCTCACCCGGTGCATGTGAATGCAACTCGATTAATTTGCCTAATTAATCAGCATACAGAAGCAGCGATTCTGCAAAAATGAAGACACTGGTGGAGCATGAAACCAATGCTCAAGGGTATAGGAAAGTCTTTCCTCGGCCAATCCACGCGGCAATCTCTCCCTCTCGTTGTGTTCCCTGTCAGGATACACATGATAATTTGGAGCTGAACTAGCTGTCTCCAACACTTTTCCCCCTTTCCCAGTACAGATAAACAGTGCAAAACTACTCTTAAACTTTTGAGCTTCCTTGGGTTATGTGATGAATTAAATTCATGAAGAGCATACTAATGAAAACATACACGCTCCTCCGTTTTGTCATAGTAATCAGCATATTTATACTGACTCAGCCGAGCAGTTCCAAAAGTCTGAAGTGTACAAAAACTGTCTTCTTGGGAAATAAGGGCAAAGACTTGTTGTATATCGTGTCCGTATATAAATTCCTCCTGTGTGTATGTTCGTATTTATACAAACAGTATTTATAACCGGGATTCAACAAGGTTTGTATGCAGGGAAGTCTTCTCTCCAATGTTTTTATGACTGCTTATACTGCCCTCATCAGCACTAACGCCCAGATTTCCCATGCTATCCGTCACACAAGAATGCAAACAAGTTTCTTATGATAGCATTCTGGTCATTACTAATCTGTAGCCCAGTTTTGTAATCTTCAGTGTACAGTACAGCATAGTAGGGGATTCTTGAGGGAAATATTAACAGCTTTGTTCCAGAGAGTCATGTAAGTGTGAAGAAAGTATTAAGCGAAAGTTGTTTGTACCCTACTTTGGCCTTTTCCTCCTTCCTTGAGTGCGCTCACTTACAAAAGTTTAAACAAAGATAAGTTGTAATATTTACAAAGTCAACATCTTTAAGTGTATCTCTTTTAAGTATGCAGAACCCAACAGCTGGATACACAGGAGGCAGCAAATGTCCTCTCACTCATTCCATATGCACAACAAGGAAGATAATTTGAAATATTTAGTGTCAAGATCACGTTCAAGTCCCGGGCGTTGAAATCCTCAATTTCGTAATTTCTCCAAGTCATTAAGTCTGTCGAGAGGAAATAAAGAAAGATTGTTGTGAGTATGGATATTAGTTTTAACAACATACGGGTGCTGCACGATACAGGAAATATCGAATGAAATGCATACAAATCCTCGGATTACACCGAATCAATGGCCCTTTCTGTACATTTTTGAAACTCATGCAAAATTTGCTTCATAGTTATATATACACAGACACATCCGGATTTTATCTCTAGCCTACACATACCAGGATTCTTTTTCGGCCTCCATCAGCCCCACTCCGTCAACTATATTCATCTTCATTCTATTTGAAATGAACTGTTATGATACTTCGTGCGTATGATCTACATATAAATTGGAAGTCCTGAACATTGTCCGGTACATAGCTCATGCATGTGCATCTTCAATACGAATATATCTATACTTACTATTTATACTTAACAATATACTTAAAATTTATAAATCCACCCAATACAAACCCCAGTACATGGTTAACTATACAAAGACTTTCCTCGTCCTCCATCTAATCTCCAAGGGTTCATTTCAAAAGTGGCAATGGAACTACGTGCATGGAGCATTGGTGCTAAAATTTAGTGTAAGATTCACTGGTTTAGTAAAGATTTGCAGGAGCGAAGGGTTGAAATTACATTACACATGCTTTGGGTTTATGCTAAAAATAAAAAAAATGAGCCTGTTATAGCAAATAAAGAATAGTAAAGTAGATTTTTACATCGTTGACTACGCACACTTGTAATACAAGGAAATTACTTTTCGATGCAAACTGCCATCGTCTCCAGCTACCACTATGGGGTTGTTCAACCTTGTTCATATTCACTGCATTATAGGACCTTTAACATAAATCCGTATTCCTATAGGCTCTTTAGCATTTATACATTTACAGATATACGCTAACAGCTTGTGATAACCGAGAAATTCATGTTCTGGAATCTACAGACTGAATCTGTATATCTACAAAGCTTGTTCGAGTTTATGAAACTATTTCATCCAGCGCGAATATCCCGATTTTTCTACGGTCTGGGATGATAGCCGTCATAAATTATGAAACTAGTAGTAAATATGTTAACATGCTAAGCTTAATTACATCCAGACCGAATCCAACAACTTTACTGATTTTATACCTTCGAGTTCGACCGACACATAAGCACTTCTCCTGGATTTATTACAATAACCATGACAGTGTGTATGTATGGAATAGAATGGGCGGAGGACAACACGACTGTGAAATAGAACACATAACTAGTAAAATATTTTCTTGAAACCCACAGTCACGACGACAGTATTTTCGTGAAATATTAGACCGCGAGTGAAAATCGGGATCCGCTGTAACTAGCTTTAATGACATCGTAAGTGTATACTTACTGCCACTCAAGAACCCTTAGGATTACTGCAGCAAGTCATCGCATTATAATAAAACCCCAAGCATTAAATGCAGCTGCAATATAATTCCCCCTTTTCAGACATGAGACAATTTTAATGGACCTGTGATGTGCTGGAATTTTTAATATTTTGCGTTTTGCTTTCCAGCATTTCAGACCTTTATGACTCATTCAGTCTGGAGTGTGAATCCTGGTGAGCAGAGGAAAACATTCTAGACGAGACTATATCTAAAGATTATGACCAATATCAAGAATAAAATACAGCTCTTACTCTACAATAAAATTCCTCAGCTATTATTATTATTACGACCAACTGTAGTGTCTACACATATTCCTGAGAAGTCCAAATCCAAGTGTGTACTATACGCAAGATGTCGACGGTAGGAATTACCTCACACAGATCTTCCTTCCCACGATATGGCCTAATCCTGAAATACATACGTTCATTTTTGGTGAAATAACAACTTATGCAGTACCAACTTTGAATTCTCAATTCCTCTCAAATGAAATCAAGGGGAAAATGTAATTGGGGATTCAAGTCACAAATTTACCAATGTCTTTGGGAATTAGAGGGGAGGAGGCGCGAGGAAGACAGTCGGAGTGCAGTATTAGGAATTACAAACATGCAAAATAATGCCTAAATATACCTGCTGCTTGCAAAGTTATAAAACAAGGAAAATATGGATTCACTCACGGGAAATAATCGAATTTCAAGCCCTTGTGCTGCTCATAGCATTCTTCTCCATCGCTGCCTTGTCTTGTCTTGGGATCATTTTGAAAAAAACCCTTTAATTTCTTCATTCATTGCTGATGCGCCCTTTTACATCGCAGACTGCACTAGGTTGATGCAGTGCATGTGTACGTCGGAAATCTTGGGTAACAAAGGAATTCCCGCTCTCAGAGGGTCTGAACTTCATTAAAAAGGTAATTTACAGATGGTAGATGCAGTTTTTCTTGCAAGTATCTAGGGATAAAAAGTGATGGCGGTTTTGGATCTTCAGCATAAAAATTTACAGGAGGAAATCCTGACAAACATACGATTATGAATGTTGCCCACAGAATCCTGTCAACATTTTTTTGATACGATGCAGGAGGATTGAAGAGAAATGGTTCAGACAAAGTTTTAACATATACTTATTTATATTCACCCTCTTCCTTGTCTGTCTTCAGGTTCTGCATACATACTCCACTGCAAAAAAAATGATACTCTGAGGTTATTCCTGAATATCCTATGCGTATCCTTCACTTCATTTTATCATCATCATATGCAAAATACAAAAAGGGGGAAGCGCTCAGAATGTTAAAATGCCCCAGATTATGTATATACGCACACGGAGACTCTCACCAGTCGAGAACAACAAAGTAGTAGGACTTGTGATTTTATCCTTGCGTGGATGGACGAATATCATATAAGATATCCTCACACTCCATTCGGGGAAGGAATTCCGTGTGGCAGGCCGAAATGCCGGGGTTGTTTTCCTTATTTTAATTGACAAGTGTGTCGACGAGTACATTTGCCATTTTTCTGAATTCTAAGAGAAGCTTATTCCACAAAGCGAGATCAAGGGTTCACGTCTTTTGATGTTCACTTCCAGAATATGGCTTGTCCTCAGCCGTCATTTTTATTACTGTCCCAGCATGTGCAAGAGTTTTGGGGGATTTTTCCCTCAATTTTAAAAACACATGACAAAATGCGTTCTCGTCTCGGAGCGTAAAAGGTGCTGCAACACTTGCCTTCCTGTGCGTCTCACCATGAGCTGTATTCAAGTATTCGACGGGGCCCTCGTTCCCATTGATTCCGAATTTGAAGAGTAATCTGCATGTTACGTGATGGGAAAGTTGAGTTTCATCTGGCTAATAATGCACTCTCAAGATGAATGCGTGTTGTCGCACCAGTAAAGCCGCTGCCTAATGGGAAGTACTATAGGTGGTATACTTGGATATACACATTGTAGATACTGCGGGCTCAGGACTCGTGCTTCACAACATCATTGGCTTAATAACTTTAATGACTTTCGTAAGACCAATTAATTAGGTGTATTAAGCCGGCATATATTAACTTGATGTATTTCCTGGGAAATTTGACTGGAAACGATCCTAAAATTCAAAATTATTCGCCAGACAGAATTCACAAATTGTACTGAAGAGCTACACAGCCCGACCGCAGGTGTTAATTACACACGCACTAATACAATAGAGTTGCCTACGATACCTCAGTGGTTCTAATCAAGTTTAAACACATGAATACCTTACTTTAATTATCTCAATAGGGTTAGTTAGTTAGCACCCGGAACGCCACGACCAGGACAGCTGGGACAAACGTATAGCGTAATTTTTATATCCCGGATGATTATATACGCACATTGTATATGCTCCATAGACTGTCTAGTAATACATATACATAAGGTCTATATGTGCATATATATCTATATGCAGCCTGTCAAAGTCCCATTTACTCCCGGCACCAAGCCTTTAACTCAAGCAAAATCGATGAGAAAATTAAATTCGTACAGAGAACACATCGCTCTCCTGAATCCGCAATAACTGGAGCACAATGCTGCAATTACGAGCAAATTACATATTCTTCCCCAAACCAAGTCCAATATAAATAAGCACACACACACAACAAAAGTTTCTCAAATTTTTTTTTCTATTTATGGATGCTTGATTATATGGATGTATCTCCTCCTGGTATTCTCTAAACGTACAACATCCATTTGTTGTATCTGTATAGATAAAAATGAAACAAATAAACTCTAAACTAATAGTGAAGCCCCATTTTTATATAGCATTTGTGCGCTAGTTTCCTTCTCCCCGAACGAGATTTGATTCACTTTACTAGCGAGAATTATATTTCCGTATGGTGCGGCAATAAAACATTCTGTCGAGGAAAAGTCATGCTTTGAGAAAGAGATTCAATAAAATAAAGGTATACGAATTGCTTTGACTGCTGGCTGCTATACTTTTTATGGAGAATATTATAGAAAACAATCCTGGGAAGGAGAAAAAAGAAGATGTGAATAATAAATAACAAGAATAAATCTTGAAGAACTTGCAACAGTTCAGAGCGGATTTTCGTATAATATGTGATACTAATAATATACAAATTGAGCACGCATTTCCATGAAGTTTACCCCCATGAGTTGTGAGGAGAAACAAAAGCATTTGAGAGACTTGTATTATCTTTACGATCTTTTCTTCTTGCTCTCCTGCACATCAGAGGAACCTTATGCAGGGAGTATAAAAATGTGGACCGAGTTGAATAAACTTTTCCAGATTACATAACATGATTTGGAAGTTGTAAAAAGTTAAAATCCCGATTCCAGCTTTTGTACATATACTATCTACTAAAAGAAGCGCCGCCGTTCGAATTATAATTACAAATCCTTTCATTCCCAAAGTGCATAGTGCTATATACACGCTTCCTAATGCTTCTTTCCTTCTCTTTTTGTGCAGGACTTGAGCTCCATAGAATTCCCTGATATTCCATGTCCTACCACGATAGTCTCCTAATAATTACTCCATCCCCAAAAACTATTCCCTGTCCGAACACACACTACACATACAAGGAAGCTGCTCCCCAGTACATTTTTCAACCCGAAATTCTGACACTGCAATTTATACGAGCATATATCATAGTGGAATTTATTCCGCGAATGTTCGAGGATCAAAAACCCATGAGTAATCAGATGGCATATCCGGAATACCGAAAGGATTATTTACAATGAAAACTATGCAGCATAATCGAATTCCCTTCTATATATAACCGAATAGATTCCATGGCTCTAAACGAATACTTTGTTCAACTGAATGGGATCTCGTCGCTCGCAGGGCATGGCGATGGGCAGCATCGAAGAAAACTTTCGAATCAAACCGTGCCGTTCTGAAAGTCGTACTAAATAAATTTATTTATACATACAGAGCAACACCCATGCAAAAACCATTTCTTTTCAAATTTGAGCATCAACAGAGAATCTCCTTGGTATGCCCAAACGTGGCATCAAAATAAAAAATACATCCACATGTGACATCCACAGTTCATCCCCACACATTTACTCACATACATAAAGGAAGCCACTTCCAGATGCTGGAGCAACTACTTCCACATCCTCCAGAAACAACCTCCAGATCCTTGAGAATAGCTTCTATACACCCATATAATAGCTTCCATATGCGTACACCAACAACGTCCATCCATAAGAACTAGCAGCGTCCATATTCTTCTTAACGAACAAGTTTCATATCCTTAAGAAACAGCTTGGATATCCTTAAGAAACAGCTTCCACATCCATGAACAACTTTCAAGTCCCAAAAAAACTACTTCGGGATCTTACATCTTACATCAGCAACACCCAGCAGTACTGAAAACAACAGAGTATGGATGAGTCCTTGGAGTAACATTTCTGAAATTTTATTTCCGATTCAAAAATTGTACAATTGTTCGTTGGTGGTTTCCTTGCTCCTACTTCACAGCTTTTCCTCGCAGAAAAATGCTCCTGCCCGCTCCGCCGTGTAAATAAGTTATGTGGAAGGTATATGAGGCGCCGGATCTCTCACTGTAGCCGGAAGGACCGATTCCGGATCTACTCTAAATCCACGAAGAGCAAGTGAGAAAGGCAATTCAGACATGGAAATGACTCAACTGAAATTCCCACTATCTAAATGCCCTTATTTTCCGAAAGCTCTCCTCCATCATCAATCCAGGGTATTGTACTATTTGCTAAAGGAAGTCATTCACAATGCCGTTATTTCCACTGTTTCAGCAGCTTCTCGGTGAAAATCAACTGCGTGTTAACCTTCCGTGCTTTTCAACATCGAGAGCTGCGAAGTCTAAAATCTAGAAACCCTTTAAAACACTATAGGAACTACACTTCTTTAATAATGTTAAAAGAATAGGAACGATTATAAGATAAAATCATGCCCCACGTTCAAAAATTAAGTTTGCTTAAAATTTAATCAACATAATACGACAATGCACCAAGAATGCCAGCGTCACTGAGGAATTCCATGAATTCTGGAAGTAAAGTTCCCAGAAGGATCCACAGATGGCTTTATCCTTCGATCCTTTCGATCCGAATCTCGGTTTTCAATTCGAAAACACTTAATATGCACGGTCCTATATAGGAACTTGTTAATATGCAACTTTGCATGCTTCACTTTGACTAATGCGAACTGGAACTGGAACCCATTGTCATTCATGATTTTGCAAATGTTGTGAAAGTTAAGTGGAGAGTCAAATTGATTTTCATTGTTTTCCGGCAAGCTATTGGCATACGGGATGAAAATGGAGGAAATAAGAAAAGGGGAATGTAGGTTGACTAGAAAATGACATTAAATCTAATAGAATGGCGAATAGTGTCTGGTATTGCAAGCTTGGGTGTCCTATTATTGCAAGTTACTTAAAGTCCTTGAGCCTTGGTGGAATAAAAGGAGTTCTTTATGGTGATATTACATGGGAACGGAAAATAATTATACAAGTAGCTATACTAAAACTATACAAGTACCAACAAATAACTATATAAGTGTACAAGCTGAACATACATATGTTTTGCTGAAATGTAAAAACGCATATTGTAAGCTTTTTTATTCTTCATTAACATATGCGCTGAATAGAAATATAGGTAAGTAAAACAATACAAACTGTACAATAAACATATGAAATCTACCCCGTGAAGTGAATATTTGTACGTTCCATATAAATATGTATAAAGCTGACTAAACAAATTCCTCGTATATTACGAGGGCCTAATAAGAATACAAACTTGTTGACGAAATTGAAATTCCTGGCAGAAACGCAACTCATATGTTAAATCACATTTGGCAGTAAAACATGAATTCATGTGCCGAACTTGTAAAACTTTGCCATTATAATAAAGTGCCTGAGAAAATTTTGCCGGGTGCAATAACGCTTCTTGTATGTATTTGTTCGCCCGTAAAATCTGACTTGAGGATTGTATGCCTATGCACTATTATATTTATACAACTATTACACCTTTGGAACTCCTTAGGGATTTGGTTTATGTTTTACACTCTTTACGTATATAAAATCTGCATATAAAATGTTATACAGAACTTTACTTTTCTGTATGAAAAATTTCAGTTATTCAGTTCTTCTCTTTTTCAACCCTATATAGGCTTACTATGTTTCATGATTTATATGAAAATTAAATGAAAATATGCTATAACACTAATCTAGTTGAATTACAGTTGAGTATGTGAATTTTTAACTTTGAACAATTCTATACTTGATTCTAGTGGATGTGAATATTTACAATTCTAGTCAAATTTTACATACGATTCACATACGCTAGTTACTTTTTACATATGCCCCAAAAGTAACGTTATATAAGGCTTATTAAGAAAATGGTTCACATGTACTCACATCTCTACCCAGGCCGGGACGTGTGTGGAGAGACAATTGCGTGCATACAGATTGCCGGCATTAAGCTCTATGCACTTTCCCCGCACAGTCCATCAACTTTTCATCTTAAGCCACTTATGATTGTATATTCTTATTACGCTTTAGGAAAATGTACTCGCTTCAGTTGGCATCCTAAATCCACCGCCATGTTTAACTGTCTGAACAAGCTAATACTTTAGGACTAAATACAATGTATGAGCTAAGGGATAAAAGATTCCCCGTGAGTCGGCTTACGAACGAGGGATTTACCCAGTCAATGTACAGAGAACGCACTTTCCAACAGAAACACACACACACACAATTCTTATTAACCATATATATATGTATACAGTAGCAGTCAGGACGACGGAACCCAGCAACGCCCGCATTGTCACTGCAAGTGTGTGTGGACCCTGGAGAATACAACTGCATCCGTGATATCCCAGCATAATACTCACACAAGCTACATATATACAACGAACAGTAGCTTGTAGCTTGATTGTCACTGCAATGCCGTTCACTAACAACGTGTCAGCCAGTTAAGCTCAAATGAACGGCTGGTGTATGTAATAAGAAGAGACAATCGGCTATCGGAACATCAAGTCACTGCAGTTACATCCTATATAGTTTCTTCTAGAAGTATCTAGAGTCTTCATTCTAGTATAACGCACCAACCTTATTGTGCACTGGTGGCAATGCATTCCCGGCGGTGGAGCGTGTTTGGAAATGAAGATATCCGTAGTAAATAAGAGAGATATAGAGAAAGCAAACTAGAGGAAGAGAGAGAGAGAGAAAGAAAGAGAGGACAATCGTTTGTTAGCTTGCCGTATGGAATTGAGGGATTTTCCATTTTGTAAGACTCAAGAGTTATGAAGATATATAAATTTGTAATAAGCTTATTTATGCCTGAGCTTAAGCTGTTCCAAGAGAGATGTTAAAATACGACTCTATACTTGGCTACCCTTTCGTTTTCCACCCCATTGAACTCATTCAATTTTGGCTTCCATGAAATTATGGAGAGAAATCAACCCTTTTTTGGATGTGCGTGTCCCACGCTTTTCTTCCAAGACGCTCTTATGTACGTTCTGGTAATCACATATGCATTTTGCACTACATCTTGTCCTAAGGTATAATCAACTTGCTAAAGCATATTTAATACAGCGTATATCATGCGTTGTGATTGGCTATATAGTAGATAGATTAAGAATTTAGCTACATGAATTTCAAGTTGAAAGTAATAATTAAATACAAGTCACTCTTATATGTACAATTATATGCTTTTCTTCAACAAAAATTAAATGCGCCGTAACTTTCGCGCTATAGAACAAATGCAAGGTTAATTAATACAGCCTAAGCGAAAATTGAAGGTCGAAGTGCACGTGGGACTTCGTAGAAGTATAAGTATAGTTATTATAGTATAGTTATTGTAGTATAGTTATGATCATATGAAGGTGGGATTAAGTAGTCAAAATCTAGCGGACGGTCTGATCGCCGAGTCAAGCACACCCTTCACGGGGCAACATATGCTCAGACCTTCGTTTCCTACACGGGCCTCCCAGTTAAGGGCAAGAAAATTTATAGGAAAACTTGTACCACACCATATGTATATATGAATACCTTCCACATTCACTTTATTCCTCATAATATGAACTTGACGGTTTTGGAAATGCCGGAATGCTCAAACCAGACTGTGTAATTATTTACACAAATCATTAACTTTATCCCTCTGCCCATTACACTCTTCATTATGAGTGCTTGGGCAGCACATTCCCGTTCATCTTACCCGACAACGACTTTCTTCCTGGGCCATTTAGACAATAAGTGTGTATATTGCACATACCTTCGTCTTCCATAGTGATGCACATCCTCTTGTCTTTAATGCATACTTTCTTTAATACAAATTTCCTTGTAATAATACATATGTCTGTAATACAAATTTTCTTCGTTAATACATATATAATTCTTTAATGCATCCCAAGACGTCATAATACATGTGATGTACCACTTGAGTATACATACTTGTAAGTACTAACATATTATGTATTAAAGAATATTGTTAAGTGTTATGTTGTAAGTTTAAAGTAGTTATGCAAGTCATATGCTAAGCAATACAGTACATGTTATTGTATGTAAACATGCAATAAGTTCAAGAAAATCAAGGGGAAATTGTTCCTCAGGAGGGGTAATAATGAACAAGTTGGGATCATAGCAGCTGTACAGTTTTTAGTAATTCCGCGTGTCTGTTGATGCCGAAAAGCAATGCAACCTCACACTCTCAAGGAAAAAGAAGACTTATGCCTGTGCCTTTACATATGCCGTCATCATGGAGCGGAGCGGCTTGGAGGAAATGAAAATTTAAATATGCAAGGACATATATATCATTGTTAATGACTTTCCCGCCTTCGAATTCCCTCTCTATCATCTATATGTAATGAGCACGAGGGTGGTAGTGACGAGTGGGTGGGTGGGTAACACATGTCGGGAGGATTCGATGTGTTCGAGAGCTGCTATGACAACACGCTGATTGTCCGTCCGGATGAGATACCATAACATTTATTTGTGCCTTTTGCAACAGTCGGTGATTTTATTATAACAGTGATTTTATTACCTCAAGGACAGTCCTCCGGAGGTTTAGTGCAGTGCCTCAGCGCTTCCCAAGCGCCAAATCTATGGAATTACCCATTAACTTGTCTTTAAAATTTTACTGCGCGTCACTGTCGTTAAGCTGGGAGACACAGGAACAGGAGTCAACAAGGTAAAATCCGGAGTAGTCGATTCCAGCTTAAATGACTCAATCAAATGACAAGTCTATCATTCAGAGTTTGAGTATGACTTCTATGTCTTTTTGGTTTCCTAGTATGAGCATATAGCTTCTAAGCTTTCTCACTATGTCTTTTCTAAAGCTTTGTCTATAATTATGTCTTTGCTTTAAAGCTTCATAAAAACTAAACCCGCCATATATCTTATTTCTATGTATATCTAATGTCACTCCTATGTATAAGATCAGAACCCTCAGAACCAAAGTTCAGTATGCTTTACTGCACCTCAAACTCCCGATGGATCACAACTTACATACTAAAACCCACTCTACATCACATTTAAAGGTTATCTACATGGAAAAAGCTCCATGAAACCAGGGTAATTAGCCATTTATCAAAGTTACTACTACGGTTCTGTTCAGATTGTTTAGTTCTTCCGTCCATGTATGTATACCTATGCATGTTCAGCTCGATGTTCGGTTTGTCGCATAGGCTCCGATCGGGAGGATTTCGGATTTCCTAATACTCCGCTTGTGTTTATAATCCTCTCCTGGTCTGTTTATTGCTACTCGCTTAGGTATCTCCTTGGTTTACGACGGGATTCTGATTTCCACTGTCAATATAACTCGAAGGATTCTTTAGACTAAACTCGCTTTGAAGTTTTGCATGAATTCGAAGTACTGGGAAATTTAGATTTATTTTGCACGAAAATGTTAACGTAACTGGATTTATTTTGCAAACAACGTGTGTGTAGATTTACTCGGGAGAAAGCCTAAATGTCTGAACATATTTTGCACTGGAAATCCTATCTGGATTTATTTTGCAGGGGAAATCATATCTAAATTTGTTTTGCAGGGGAAATCATATCAGGATTTATTTTGCAGGGGATATCATATCTGGATTTATTTTGCACGGAAAATCATAGTTGATATTATTTTGCACGGAAAATCATACCTGAAATTATTTTGCACGATAAGTCATATCTGCATTCATTTTGTACGAGAAATGCTTAGCGGAATTCATTTATTTAAGGCATAGATACCTTTATTTATTTTGCAGGGGCTAAAAGTTTGCATAATATCTTGAGTAAAAACTAAAAGTATCTCACCCGATGTGCCCCGGAAAGTAGAAGTGTCCCTCGTTATGGCTGGAAATATCCTGGACGATATAAATCTGCATGCATTTATATCGCCCATGAGAACATTATTACTGTACACATTCCTCCTCCAAGACGAGGAAGAACGAGGAATAAGCCTGTTCTATGTTACATAAAACAATATATAGTAAAAGCTTACAGTGCTGGATGCTGCGTACACTTTTGTGAGGTTGGTGCCGACAACATTCAAAACTCATAACAGGGCTTATGTGGTATGTTGTTGGGGCCGGACGACGTCGGGAAATATGTTACCACAAAAGGAGAGAGTCATTTTAATTAAGCGTAATCAGTAATTAGAATGCAGTAAATGGCGCTGACTATAGTCAAACCGGTGACAATACCATTATGAGCAGCTGGAGTTTGCATTGCATCAATTTTAAATACGTTTGTTATTCCAGGGCGTCAGGACTGGGGGATGGGGAATAAAACCGCCGTGTGGACTGCACAGTCTGCAACAAACCTTTTCTCCAAATATTTTTCAACGCCATTTTTAACTATTTTTCTCTTCTTCTCAATTCTTCCGCCCTAGTAATTTCTTAAATATCTTTATATTCCTTTTTCTTATAATTTCCGGTTTAACTTCCTTATTCCTTATATAAGATTCTTAATCTCGGTAATAATGATAATATGTAAAGCTATAATAATAATTATTATTATTATACTGTTGTAACTCATAGCATTAAACACACTTCCCCAGAAGATACGGAAAGCAACAACAATTTCTCTATAACAAGAAATCTAATAATATACCTAAAACAGGATTCTCAATTTAAAAAGGGATCGATGTACTTATAAAAAGGAAATTCGGAGGAATGTTTATATGAAGACGACTATGAGAAAGCTTTAAGCGACGCAAAGTGAATAGAATCTTGACTGTTCACATCCCGCGTGCTTAACCAGAGCACTATAGCATTTAAAATGCGATAAAAAGGGAGCAATGCCGGGCCGGGAAATGGGGAGCCGGTGGAGAGAAACAATAGGAAATGCACACAATGGCTGTAAGGGGGTAGGAAAGCATGGGGGAAAATTAAAATGACAAGAACAGAGAAGCTGAAAATAACATATTGAGTTGAGTTATACATACGGAGAAAATGTAAAGAACAATGCATACGGGGAAGAAAGTTATGGGTGCAGTATGCAATTTTCCCATAAGCATGAGAGCAAGCTCCCCATGCGTTGAAGCAATAGCTTCCATAAGTGTATGTAAGCAATATCTTTACATAAAATAAGTATATAAGCTGGAGCTTCCCTTAAAAGCAATAGCTTCACAAAAGCAAGTGAAAGCTTCCCAATAGCAAGGCAGCCAGCTTTTATGCCATGAAAGTGCAAGAGTAAAAGTAATGTACACTGGTTGAAAAAACAAAGAAATTAATTGCTTAAAAAGTTCTTTTTTTCTCCTCCTCCGAAAGCTTCTTCTCGCCTCCGCTTTCCCTTTTGCTCTTTCACTCCGCCATAAGGATTCTTTTGACAAGCAAGTTTTCATTGCTGGCAGAGAGTTTTAATGCCGGCATGGAGTGCAATCGGTGGGTAATATTCCGGAGCGCCTCTCATCCATGGTAATGTCGTCATTTGTTTTTCATTCCATCTCTAAATGATTCCATTACATGGCAACTTTTTCATACTGACTTGTACTTGGGTTAGACGCTGGGCGTCAAATTAATTTTAATTTTTATTGACTTTCCTATATAACTTTCCCACTCCTTTTCTCAAACCTTATTTTCCCTTTTAACCAAAAACCCATCCTTATCTCCCCTTTTAACCAAAAACCCATCCTTATTTTCCCTTTTTAACCAAAAACTCATGCATACTTTCCCTCTTAAACCAAAAACTATGCTAGCTCTGCAACTATGACTGTAGGGGATCCTGCACCATTTATGACTTTCATGACTTGATGATTCCACGTCGTCCTCATTCTCCACTTCTCATTCCACAGTCAGTCCTGAGAACTCCATGAAATCCACAAGATTTCCTTTCTATATATGCATTTTTCACGCTTCAGTTTTGCTCGCTCCCACAGTCAGTCACCAAGTTAAGATCCTTAATTTACGAAACTTCTGACAAAATTTCTGCTCTCAGGGTATATTTTTCCTATATGCACAAGCCAAAAGCTCTAAAGCTGATATCGTTTACTAAATTCTTTGTTCTTGTCTTTCTTTTTATACTTAAATGAACTTTTCCGGATTTCATGCATGCATTTTTAATTTTAGTATTATTCACTCAAGTTATTCTGCAAGTCTCACACTCCAGAAGCTTTAGGTTCTGCACATTTTTAGTAGTTTTACATTTCGACAGATATTTTTAGAACTTTCTCCATGCTTTTTGCACATCGATGCAATATAATTTATGAAAATTGAGCAATCCACTATGTTCATCACTTGCATTCTTATACAAAATATAATATGCATTTGTATCAGTAATACTTCTTCGTATGCATCACAGTAGGAACCACAAATTTGCATGGCATGTGAACACAGCTCAAAACCAAAAAATATTCAGTGGTACAATTCATAAGTATGAGCACAAAAGTATTATGCATCACAATATGAAAACAAAAAATACTTGAACATGCATGACAAAATTATGCATCGTACATGGCATGAATCATGAGAAATACTAATCGCATCGTGCATCTCGACGCTTCATGATATTTCTCAAAACTTCAGCTATGAATTGCAGACAACTAAATTGAAATAATGCACAGCCGCTGTATTGTTTGTTCATATATAAAAGGGATTTTTCTTGGTCTAAAAACCAAGAAAAGGTTCTATTTATGCAGGAAGGAGAAATGCAGGGATATTTACTACACATATCAGCCTCATGGTTTATGCTGGCATGCATCGTCAAAACCAAGAAATTGACTGCACCGCACAGACGTTCACGCTAATGTAAACACACATAGTTGGCAAGGAAATTGTCTATACGTTACCGTCATATTTTCCCTCAATAATACAGAATCAATCAGTTGGTTTAAATTGAATTGCATCGATTTTCCCCACACTCCAAGCCACTCTCTCCCTTAGTTTGAATCAAGAACAACAACAACAACAACCTACAACCAGAAATTGATTCCCAGTGATGTGCACTCCTAAGATGAAGATGCACTACAGCTGCTATGATAAACAAATATAATGCTCAAAGATGCTCAGGTCCCTGGAAATATGAAGTTTTTCCTTATAAACGTTATTCTATTTGTATAGCTCAATCACTGAACGGTAAACCGAGAGATTCTGGAGTGGAATAGTCGCATCTTTATATGTAGTGTTTTAATATTTCTCGTTCGTATTTTCAGTTTTTGTGCTCTCAATTGTAAACATGATATATATAGATATAGCCTCTTTCCATATTCTTTAACCGCGAGCAGGAAAGTCTCCAATGGAAAGTGAGTGTGCATTAAATCAAAAGAATCTTTTCCCTATCATTCCTCTTATGTTAGAAGACACTCTGGTGGAGTGACGAAGTGAAGGCACATCAACAAATCTTCAGTTCGATGACAAAGAAAACAGAATTTCTACTTTTCAACACTTCAATTTTATTTCCTTGTCTTCTCCACCGAAAAAAATCCAATTGTGGAATTGTTTCTTTTTTTCCCTTCCTTCTCTTCCATTTTCTTTCCCTCTTGACGAGGTCTCCACAAAAAATATTTTTCCAACCGAAATAGAATCCTACATGCACTTTATGCCTTTGTGTCCCTTGTCTTTGCGGTCTTGTAGTATAGTATCTCTGGGAGCATCAGTAAATAATACCTTATAAGATATACATACATTATTTATATAAAGCTTCATAGTTTTTAGCTTAGATTGTATGTGTGTACTTTGGAGTATTGATATTCTAATTCATTTACTCCTATACAGGAATTTCCGTGTACATTATATGCATAGGTAAGCTAACAAGCAGAATTTATTACGTATTTTTATACCCTGAAAATCCATTTAGCTCAGGTATTTAATGATTTTTTGCAGCGTCGTTTTGCTTTCATGCATCATTGTTTTTTAAACGATTCTTTTTTGTTATTTCTTCCATTAAAAAACCAGTCTCTTTGTGATCTTGAACGAGGAACATTTTAAATAATTTCTAATAAAACTGTTCTGTTATATTGTGGAGCACAAAATAGAATACTTAAATAGTTTTCCACAATATTTTAGATTTACATAGACCATGAATAGGCTATAATGATGGCGCACATAAAAATAGGGAACACATAATCCGGATTTGAAGCTGTAATCAAGTAAATTAAAGGCGGAAAGCAAAATGCTAGAAGTTATGAAAAAGTATCGACTCTCCCCCCTGAACAATTCACTTTGTAGGACGGATCAAGCTGTGAAGTCAGGGTGAAGTGCAAAGTGTAAGTCGGGGAGAGATAGAAAAAAAGTATTTTAAGTGCGTGTGAATTCCGATGTGCCACCATACCATTGAATATTACTACCATGAGCTTGAAATTGTTAAAGTTAAAAAGTTTAGTTTAGCACACTATTATGCATTACATTTCCTATGACAATCCCATAATATATAGTGTGGAGTCTTCACATACGCACGGACAAAATCTACTGTCAACTTGGCTTATCCTTTACGCTGGAGTTGGTCTGTCTGCTCCAAAAACTCAAAAAGCTCCTACGTACACCTTTGTGCGATGGCACTTCTCATATGTGATAGGATCTGATAGGTTATGTTAAGTTATGTGTATGTACATATATGCAATGTACATTCTATATTAGCGACATAAACAGCATTTCGGTATAGGTATAAATATCATGTGGGTATTTTATATCTGCAAATAATATAAGTATTTTTATACACGTGATTTAACATGTATTTCATATGTGCGATATTCATATGTACATACAGATCCAATGCATTTCAAATGTGCGATTTGCCATGCATTATATGGGCGATATCCCATTTGTTATAAAAGTACGTTCCGGTGGTGTGTGCGAGGTTCATGTGTGATATTCCATGAGTGTACGGAGTCTTATTGAAGATACAGTAAAAGTCTGGAAATGTCCCTTGTCAGTAGAGGGAAAAAGTTTTTCAATGGACGTCTTTTCCCCATTCCTCTATTTTTCTCCATCACTGGGTAGTTTAGTATTGCCTACGTAAACTCACCCGTCTGCAGTTTGCACATCATCATATGCCTTATGCACGTAAGCGTGGTGAGTTTCCAATGGTTTTAAATACATGAAGAGCATGTATAGGAACGTTCGACTCCATACAATTCACGCACTATTCGGTACTCCTATACTCTCCGATGCCACTATGTAGATACATACATCGCATATAAGGAGTGTAGTATAAATAATAGTATATAGACATTTGTAAACTATACACATGTACACATTATGATATAACAGGGACTTTTCATTCAAAAGAATAAGATCTAGTCACCATGCTATTTTAAACGAATCCCATCTTCGACTTGAATAAATGCAACTGAGGATTTCTCCGGTGGATAAAAAAGAGACTATATGTGTATAAAGTGTTACGGACTTTTGGTCCGCAACGTCATAATTATAATATTTATACATCATTAGTTAGGAATATGCAATATCCGTTA
>JAQGAK010002614.1:0-19247 GCA_034696945.1 Lipothrix lubbocki
TTTATTTTTATTATTTATTTTTATTATTTATTTTTATTATTTATTTTTATTATTTATTTTTATTATTTATTTTTATTGTTTATTTTTATTATTTATTTTTATTATTTATTTTTATTATTTATTTTTATTATTTATTTTAATTATTTATTTTTATTATTTATTTTTATTATTTATTTTTATTATTTATTTTTATTATTTATTTTTATTATTTATTTGTTGTAATTGTTTATTTATTTATTTTAATCAATACAGTGGGACGTCAACAACGTTGTTATTCGTCAAGGATCGATTCAAGCAAGAGTTTCCACAACCGGAAAGTCCACGGAGAGCCCAAATATTTCAATATTAATTAGGAAAAGCTCAGTAAAAACGACAGGTACTAATACACCTAAGAAAACCGAAACTTCTGCACTTCTTGATGGAAAAACATTACGTGGAAAAACGAGTTCAAATTTCTTGTCTTATTCTCTGGAAAATTACGGGTACGTCCTGGAAATAGGTAATTGAAAATGTATTTTGCCATTGGTTTTAAAATAACTCCTTCAGAATGAAGAAATGTACATTATTTAATGATTTTCATATGACATAATTCCCCAGCAAATTTTCTCAACGTTTCCCTCAACGACCCAAAAGTATTCTTGGAAAATGGTCAACAACCCACGGTTTTGCCGGAATTAGTAACTGCAGCTGGGAAGGAGATTTTGATAGTCAAAACAGATTTTTGGTATTCGTTTAAGCTTCTGTTATATATGTATTTTGGGAAGTTTATTACAAATAAATATTTTAAAATCCACCCGATTTTTAATGTTATTTAAATTGTTCCGTTTAGTGGAAAACTCAACGGCGGCTTGGTCACTTTTCGTATTGGAACCACGGATCTTCGTCTCGCTGTAGCATTTCAGCTGTTTAACAGCGGCAATAAATTCGCCCTTGGATTTGTTCTAGCAACGACTCCGATCGATGCAAATCTCATGCAATTCCTGTTGAATCCGAATAATTGGAGCACTTGTATGGACCATAAATATGCCGGGGTAATTAATTAAATATTTCGATCACGACATCAAAATATTATTTTTTTTGGGAAAATTGCTCCCCAATTTGATTAAGTTTATTTACACTTGTAAAAATTAAAACAATGATAGTTATCTTGTTTAATTTAATTTCCTCTTTTTTATTTTTATTATTTTTTAATGTTCCATAAAATTGTAAGTAAAAACAATCAATTCTGATCGTTTCTATAGGCCAAGGACGGTGAACAGCTCATAGAAACCCGGAATATTCAAGCAAGTGCGACAATGACTGAAGGGATGAAGGCGCTGGTAAAAGTGGCTATAAAAACGTATTAAAAGCCATTCTCTAAACAAAAAAAACATATTAAACCAAAAAATTGTTAACAAAATAAAAATCAAAAAATTATTTTGATCCTGTTATTTAGGACCAAAAGAAACAAAAATTATCTTTAATTTGTGATATTGGCTAGTCTAAACTCCAGCATAATAAAGCATAATTAAAATTAAAGCCGTCTGTATTTGTATTACTGTTATTGCTAATCAAAGTTATATCCTTGCTGATAACATTAAGCCAGGGAATTTTTAATATCGACACTTGTAAAGTCATAATCAGTACATATTACATTTAAAACCATACATTTGCCGTGTACTACAATTTCCAGCATTTATTACTTTCAAACATGTGAGTCTCAGGAACTGTCAAAATTAGCTAGAAAATTATTTTACTTTCGAAATATTATAATAAAGTGCAAGCTCAGTCGAACTGCTATTTGTTGTCATGGAGGAATTGCTGAAAGGGGGTTTTGCTGATATTAAAACCATCCTCCAACAGGAGTTAATGGGAGTTAATTGTGTAGATGTGGACTCAAAACACGAGGAAAACACTGGATTGGTTGAAAATACTTCAATTCGTGAGTTGCTGGAAAAAGTTTCATTTAAATTGGATTCAGCATTAGAGCTTCTTCAAATCAAAATTAATGGCAGGTCACCAGCAAATAGCGGATTAGCTGTTGAATCCACGGGATTGATGAACTTTTTACAATCTGTGTCGACTGGGAAAGACATTCGGGCATTAACTGATTCTCAGGAGCAGATAATCCTTCATGAGGAAATGGAAGTTGAACGTGATTTACTTAAAGATGAAAACACAGAAGCGGCGCTAGGAAAGTTTACAGAAAACGTGGAAGCTAGAAAATTATTTGTTTATGTCACCGTGAATATTGGTAAATTATTAATGCACAAAAATTATACCTGATCTCTATAAAATGCTTTTATTTGGTACTGTAAAATTGCTGGTAGTACGAGAATTTATTATAATATAATTAATATATAACAATAATATTATAATTAATCTTTATTAGAAAATTATCTGGAAGTGGAACTGAACCAATTGGACTATTTCCTCGAACATGATTCAGATTATTGGATTTTGGACTCGAAGCCTGATTTTCCTCCTGGAACATCTTCGCTTCTGACTATAACCGATCATGCAAATTATTCATGGATTCGAGGATTGTTATCATTCAGGATCCAAGGGGAAGGCATGAGGCTAGTAATTAAAATTAATCAAGCCTCAATGGAATACAGTAGCGTGAGTGTGGCATTCGTTCCGGACTGTCTTCCCATGACGTCAGATCCTTTCCCATTCGATAAAGCTCATAGTGAGATGTGGGAATGCATGACATCCAAAAGATGGTTTAAGGTTAGTCATTTTTTGGAGCGAATAAACGAGTCTGTAAATGATGTTTCCTGGGACTTTTAACAGTTGACAGAATTTTCCAGTGGTTGTACATTACAATTAATTAAAAAAGAATTATTTGTTTATCTTTTTATATGGTATTTTCCTTAGTGGGATAAAACTTACCATGGCGTCGTTGTTCGCCACCGAGAAATTCAAGCAAAAGTTTATTCTACTGGAACCTCATTCGATAACCGGAACATTTCTATTTTAATTACCAAGCGGCCAGTGGTAATCGGCAGTATTGAAGCTCCTGACGCCCTAGAAAACAAAATAAATGTACTCAAGGATGGGAAAACAGTTTTTGATAAAACTATTCCTAATCTATTGCATTACTCCCTGGATAACTACGATTGCATTATGGAAATATGTAAAGAAAAATACGGCAACCGTCAAACGATAATTTATAATTGTATTTTTATTTAATTTCATCATTTTAGCTTTGCTTATGTCATTTTGTTTTATCCATTATTTTGCTTTTATAGCCAATTATCTAAATGTTTCCCTTACCCATTCTAAAACGTATTTGGAAAATGGTAAAGCGCAAATTGCCGGTCCGCAATTTGTGTTCGCTACGACGAGGGAAGTGTTGATAGTTAAAACCAATTTTAAGTAAGAATCTAAACCACCTTTTGCTTTTACACTGGACTCTCGCTATAAAATTACGCCATAAATCACCAAAATCTCTTATATAGAAATTCTCTTATAGAGTGAGCTCATATGCATATAACCATGTATGATATTTGGGCCCAAAGGATCTCTTACAGATCTTATAAAAGGAGATCTCTTACAGCGAGAGTCCGGTGTACTTTTGTTGCGAATCGTAAGAACCTCCTATGAGTAAAATTTTAATTTTGAAATTTTATTTACAGCGGAAATTCTAATGGAGGACTGGTGACTTATCAGATTGGCAACACAGATCTTCGTCTTGCTGTTGCCTTCCAACTTTTCAACAGTGGCAACAAATTCGCAGTGGGGTTTGTTAAAACTTCAATTCCCACAGACTCCCACCTAATGGCATTCCTGACGAATCCAAATAATTGGAGTACTTGCTTGGATCATAAATATGGCGGGGTAAATTATTAATGGAAATGAAATATTCATTTATTAAGAAACATTTATTTTAAATGATAGTTAAAACCATCAATGATATCCCGAGGGTTTAGAAATTATTGCCTGCATTTTAATATTCAACGTAATTTGAAAATAATATTTAAATATATATAAGATAATAATATAAAAAAACTCAATGTGGGCGTTAAAAATAATGTTAAATTGTTTCCAAATTATTTGCAGGCAAAGTACGGGGAACAGATTATCGAAACACGGAATATTCGAGCATGTGCTTCTATGACTGATGGAATCAAAGCGCACCTTAAAGTTTTTGTTGCAACGTTCTAAAATTTTGCCATTACATAGTTCATTGAATTCTTCATGATTTGGCTCCGCCTGTAAAAATAGTTAATGTTTTGGAACATGAATAGGCTTGAAAACTGACTGATGTAACTAAAATACTGCAACAAATTGTTATTTACATTCGCAATTGAATTGAATGGCAATAAACATTTATTAAAAACCAATTAGTTAAAATATTTAGGTACGAATAACAGCGGTAGGAAAAGTAAATTATAAAAATACAATATTAGTTAAATTAAAGTTAAAGAAAAGGAAAATATTGAAAAGAGCGATAAAATAGTCTTAAAATTATCAAAAAGATGTTCTAGAATTTCCAAGAAATACTTCTTTGTCATTGTCCTTTCCAATACCATTTCCGATTAAAAATTCAATTTAATAAACTAAAGCAAAAATGTTTAACTTGCACATGTCAACGCACTCTCTTGTCTTATTTTGCTATGATTGTCCCTTCGATTTATTATTCCAGGGAATTGCAGAGTGCGGTAGGGGCGTTATGTTTTGATAATAAAATAAAGGGAAAGTCATGATGACGCAGGTTCCCTTTAATTTACATAAATTAATGAAATTCATCTTTGAGATTCCGGGGAGGATTCAAATAAAAACTTCATATTAGTTCACCTCACATTGCAGTGATTGCAGGGTTGGAGAATTAAAAATAATCGGATTTAATTGTTTGACATACTAATTGTTTGTATTTTTCAGCGATTAAAAATATTTAGTTTTATAAGAACTCGCTTCCGCTTCTGAGCAATACCGATTAATCGGTTTTAGTTAAAAAATTGTATCGGAGAATCAGAGTCAATAACTATACCCTGATTACCATGGAAGAATTGCTGAAAGGTGGTTTTGCCGAAATCAAGTCAATCCTCCACCAAGAGTTAAAGGGAGTTAATATTACAGACAAGGGCTCGAAATCTCGGGCAGATCAAGCAACTGGATTAGTAGAAAATACTTCGATTCGGGAGTTGCTGGAAAAAATTTCATTTAAATTGGATTCATTAGAGCTTGGTAAAAGCAAAATTATGAGCGGATCTTCGTCAGGAACAGATGAAGTTGGCAGCCATTCGTCCAAGTTTAGTTTTATGAAAACTTTGATACCAACCGGAAAAGACATCCGGGCATTAACTGATTCTCAGGAGCAAGCTATTCTTCATGACGAAATGCGATTTGGACTTGATGAGGTTGACCTTGAAATCGCACAAGACGAGATGGAAATGTTTATGGACCGTGTGGATGCCCACGAATTTCCTGTTTTTTTAACCGTGATTATTCGTAATAATTGATAAAAAGAGAATTCGATTTGTTGGCTGCAGTTCGATAATTGGGGAAAATACCAACAATATCTTTAAAGGTTACGATATCTTTAAAGGTTAGGTTAGGTTAAGTTGGCAAAGACACCCTTGAATTACCATTACCCCAATTATCGAACTACAACCTATAATTCTGTAACTTAATATATTTCTGTGATTAATTTAATATATTTCTGTGATTAATTTAATATATTTCTGTGATTTTTTTTAATGCAATTCTGTAATTTAATATATTTCTGTAATTAATTTCTTTCATTGTTAGAAAATCACCTGGAGGTTGAACTGACCCAGCCGGACGTCAGTCTCGAAAATTGCACTTTGAACTCTAAACCTCATTTCCCTCCTGGAACAGCGTCACTTTTAACTATATTCGATCCTCAAAATTCGTCATGGCTGCAAGGATTATTATCCTTCCGAATTCCAGGGGAAGACTCAAGGCTATTAATTAGTTTTGAAAGGGGTCAATTTGAGCACGGGGGTGTATGTGTGATCTTTGTTCCCGACTGGTTTCCAACGAAAATACCCTCTTTTCCATTCGATGAATATCAAGGCAAAATCTGGGAATACATGACATCGAAAAGATCTTTTAAGGTTTGAGCTAATTTTTATGGTTCGGAAATAATTAAAATGAAATAATGTTAGTAATTTAAATTAATTTTGATCCTTGCTTTAGTGGGTGCAAAATCCTCATAGCGTTGTTGTCCGCTACGGAGGAATTCATGTGCAAGTTTCTTCTACTGGACACTCACCTGCGGATCCAAATATTTCCATATCAATCAGGGAGAGGCCAGTCGTAAACGACAGTATCGATGGTCGTGACGACATTGTCGTCGGTGATGGAAAGACCGTTTCCGGGAAAACAATTTCTAATTTTTTTAATTACTCCCTGGAAAACTATGGATATATTGTGGAAATATGTAATTAAGAGAACAAACAAAATTTAAAAGATTTAGACAGCATTTAAACATTCACATTAAATTGCCATGAATGCTTTTTGTTCCCATAGCCAATTGTCTGAATATTTCCCTAATCTATCCAAAAATGTATTTGGAAAATGACGAAGCGAAAATTGTGAACCCAGATTTGATTGCAGCTGCTACGAGGGAAGTTCTGATTATTAAAACCAATTTTTAGTAAGAATATAAAAATAGGTTCATCCTAGTTATGCTAGTCGCAAAAATTGTGATGATAAAACAAACTTACATAAGTTCCATGTCGTTATATTTTAGTGGAAATTCGAATGGAGGACTGGTAACTTATCGGATTGGCAACACCGATCTTCGACTTGTTCTTGCCTTCCAACTTTTTTACACTGGCAACAAATTTGCCGTGGCTTTTATCCAATCTTCAATTCCCGTGGACCGAGAATTGATGAAGTTCCTGACGAATCCAAATAGTTTGAATACATGCTTGGATCACCAATACGGCGGGGTTTTCATATTAATACGGACTTAATTATGTATAATATTAAAAAAACTCAATTTGGGTGTTAAAATAATTTTAATAGTTTTCAAATTAATTACAGGCAAAGGACGGGAAACAGATGATCGAAACTCGGAATATCCGAGCATGTGCTTCTATGACGGAAGGGATCAAAACCCACCTTAAAGTTGTTGTGGCAACGTTTTAAGTTTTAACTGTACAAAATGTGTACTATGGAACCTGGGACTTTTACTCTTATTATTCAATTTTAATCCTTCACATTTTCGTTCCTTCTGAAAATAAATTGCTTAGAACAGAGGAACATGCTTGAAAATTGATTTAATTACTTCCTTATTAATATTATGAATTGTGTTTTGGATTAATTTTAGCAAATTACTCCAAGAAAGGTAAATTACTATTTCAATTTAATATTGTATTACTTATAGCTTTTACAATTTTAATAATAATTTGATAAAAATGGATTCACCTTCATATCATCCGAATTGTTACCTTTTCAAAATTTTCAACACCAGGAAAATACATGCATACAATTATTTTTAAATAATGGTATTAATGTGGCAAGTCTAATATTCATTTTAAATAATTACAAATAATGGAACGAATAAAATAAATAAAAATATTAAAATTGCGTTTAGAAAGAAATCAAAAAGGTCTAACTTCCACCTGTCAACGCAACCTTGTGCCGTATTTTGCTACCATCGTCACTTGTCTTTAATATTCCAGAAAAATACAGAGTGCATTGCTAAACATTCTAATTTTTCGTTCTGGTTTTTATGCTAAATATGAAAAGATTTTATTAAAATAGAATGCCGCTGGGCTAGAATTTAAAGGGCAATTCATATGACGTCGCACCTTTCACATTTAAATGCACCTTCAATGCTTCAATGTTCAATACTCAAATGTTACTGTTGTACATAAATATATAGTAAATAAATAATAAAGTTTCCATCCGTTCTAATTTCAGACGCTTTTAATAAGTACGGAAGGAAGAGCATCAAATATTAAATTAAAGCTGGAAAATAATAATGGATATCTCCATCTCGAAATAATTTGTTATCGGTAGTTTAAAAACGCTCAATATTTTTTTAAATTTTGAAGTGAGTCGTGAGTGAACCAAAAAGGTGAAATTTTTTTAATAATACATTAAATACTTTTAATAAATAAATAAAAACGACGTGAATTCAAAAACTGTTTTTCAAATTAAAGAATCAAATAATTTGTTATTATTATTTAAAAATAAAGTTAATAAAATAAAATAAATATATTGCGAATAATAAATTGACATGTCATTGCAGTTTCCAATTATATTAATTTAAATAATGATAATGAATATTGATAAGAGTAAATAAAGAATTAAGAAATGAAGGATTTTGTTAAGAATTATTGATTATTTTAAATTATTTGTTTTTTTTATTTCTAGAAAAGATTTTGTTATTGAAACTTAATTTACATTTAAATTTTCAAATTTATTTTCAGAATGGCAATCCGGAGGAGTTTGCGGCTAAAATCGGCCGAAACGATAATCGAACCGAAAGATTTGCCTTTGCCGGTAGAATATGAAGCAGCTGAAAATACAGCTTGGAAACCGAAAAAGGAATTCAAAATAATTTCAACGGCTATTTTGAAAATTATAAATGTAGATGTGGCGGATCTTGATGAAGCAGACGGGGATCGGGATGAGCAAGAAAATCAAATAGAAATTAAAGAAATCCCATTGAAGTCAGATTTACCGGAAAGAGTTTTGCTGGAAAATAACCATAACAACTCTGTCCCTGATCCTGTTAACGATGAAGAGGATCGAGAAGTTGAGAATACGAAGGTGCCGGATGTTTTAGAGAATAAAGTCGAATTTATTAGAGGTAAAAATTTTTAAATATTTTGTGACAAATGTTGATTTTTAAAATTTAACAAATTTTTAAAACATGTTTTGTTGCTGAGAAAAAAAAATATTTTTTTCTAAAATTTTTAGCTTCCCGAAATCCCACACTCTACAAATGCCCGCACTGCCCCAAGCAATTTTACATCCTGCAGATCTTCAATCAGCACTTGCAGCACCACCCAAGAATTAATAATTCCAGCCAGAGTTTCAGTTGCCCGAGATGCAGTTTCGTAACCAAAAGTCACTCCAGCTTGATCGTCCACCTCAAAACTCACAATAGTAACGTTGTGTATTCTTGTGACCTCTGCCCTTACGTGTCCAGCAATGCCATTCAGCTTGGACGTCATCGAACTCAACTCCATGGCGAGAGTTTGAAACAAGCCAAGAGGAATTCTTCCAAGTCATCTTCTCATGATAACAGCAGCAGTAGCAATAATGATTCTGGGATGAAAAGTCCGTGTACCGCAGAAAGTAATTCTGAATCTCAAGGAAGTTCAAAGGAATCGACAAAAAAGGCCCAAAATGTTACGATTTATAATGGAAGGGGTCCGAAAACAATAATTAAATACGCGAGGTTGGAAGGTGTGAGGATTAAGAGGTTCCAAGGTGGAGATTTTACTTTCAAGTTAAAACATGCCGAGACTGTCGCTGTTGAGGAGAAAAAGGAATTTCCTGTGAAAGAAATTAATTCCAGAAAAAAGAAAGAAAGGAAAGAATTCCATGGCCAACGCGGTAGAACTCGAAGTGCTTGCGCTGAAAACCCCAATTGCTGTCCTCATTGCAATAAAACAGTTGCAAATAAAGCCTTGCTGATCAGCCACATGCGCATTCATAATAAGGAGAAGCCTTTCAAATGTGATCTCTGTAGCTACCGGACGAACATAAAAGGAAATGTCAAGATGCACATGAAGGTCCACGACAAAATTAAAACCATAATGAAATGCAAACTGTGCTCCTTCACCGGGCTAAGTGCCCGCAGCATCACTATTCATATGAAGGAGAAGCATTCGGGCAACGAAGCATTCGAGACAATTCCCATCGAGAACATGGGAAATTCTTTAAACAAGAGTAAGTCGACTTCATCGACACCGAAGAAATCAAATTCAGCATCGCCAGTTTCTGCAGAGACACTTACCTGCAAAATGTGCTCCAAAGACTTCAAATCACACGACAGACTTCAAGAACACATGAGAATTCACACAGGAGAACAGCCCTTCGGATGCGTTGCCTGTAAATTTTCCAGCTACAGGCTATTTGACTTGCGGGTTCATCAAAAATCCCACAAAATATCTGCTCAGATTTATCAATGCCGGATGTGTAAATATACCACCAGAATCCCAAGTCTTCTTGGTAGCCACATCAGGGATAATCATCCGCCCCGGGACATAACGAAACCCGCGAGTACGACGGGGAAACAAATGCCAGCGTTGATACCGATAAACTTAGAATTGTTGAAGAGTTCGGAAATTCCACCAAAAACAGATGAAGCAAAGCCGAAAATTGCGAACCAATTTCAGAAAAGCGCGCCTAATTGGAGGAAATCGGGTCGAGTATCAAAACCACTACTACCTGAAGTTCCCGTTACAATGCAGCATTCCGATGAAGAAGACAATGCTGCAGCTATTGGTCAGCCAAATAAAGTAAAAGCGATTGTAAAACTTGCTGGAAAACACAAATGCTCAACGTGCGCGTTTACCACTGGCAACAAAAACGTATTGCGGAGACATAACTATGTCCACACTGGTCAGCGCCGATTTGCTTGTCCACTTTGCCCTTTAAGAACAGGAACCGCCAAGCTTTTGGAGACTCACATGGCGAATCACAACCATCCGGACGCTCTTAGCTGTCCAGTATGCTCCAAATTGTATTATTCGTCCCAGAATCTGAAAGCTCACATCAAGGGTTTCCATCGTGGCTGCAAAATACCTGTGAACGTAATGGGTCCCAGGAGTTCCCCACAAATTCCAATGGTTTCTCCAGGGATCGCCAATAAGGCGAAGAGCCAAAGCGACAAGCCGTTGTCTGGAGTAGCCGGGGTAAAACAAGGACGATATTTGTCAGGGAAGTTGACGCGAGACATGAATGGAAAATATGTGACTACGTTGAAAGCAAAAGCTTCCAAGCAGCGTTTGAAGACTTTTGCTAACCAACATGGAAAAATGAACAATCAACACCTTTCGGGAAGTATAATGAAGCCTTTAAATTACACTCCACGGGTTATTTTGGTTTTTGAGAGCGACTGGAAAGGAGGGTTTAAAAAATGATTTTTTATTTTGGTATTTACTAATTAATGTAATGTACCTAAGTTTAAATTCAGTTTTACTTTATATTTTGTCAGTTTCATTTAATTTCATGTGGATTTGATTGATTTAAATGTATACATGTATAATACGTACATAATGTATGAACGTTTATACATGTAGTAGTATATATTTTATTTTATTCAATTGTCCTAAGGCTTTATTCCTAGAATTTATGAAAAAGCGATAATATTTATATCTGTAACCGGCAATGTCGGATATTTATGATTAATTAGCTATATAATACAATGCAGTTATTCCACGTGTCGTTGCGTCCGCAGACAGCTTTTCTGTATATGAATATATAAATGGAATTAAATGGATGAACGGCAAATCGCATGAGACAAATACAAAGAATGCGCATCTCATTGAGGAAGTAAACAAAAATATGTACAGCTGGCATTTGTCCTTGCACTTGATTCTTCCTAAGGAAGTCTGTCAAATTCTGTTTGACGTTTTGTTCCCAACCTTTTACTGTATACACAATACAACAATATTGTGACTCCCAGTTTTTTACGAGAAATCAATTGCCAGCTGGATTGTTCGGGATTGTCATCAAGGAGTCATTTGGGGTGTATTAAGCAATTTTTTTGGTAATTGCGTTAACTCAAGTTCCGTAACGTGAAATTGAACACGAGTTATATACAAGACTGGTTTGAGACTCATCGCTATATTTATTGGCCTTTAACACATAGTTACGATAAACATATGACGAAATTGTACGTTCAATTGATGTAATGTTATGCAGGCGGAACGATATTATCGTAAACAAAAAACGCCGTAAGGTCGGAATGGAATCACATGAAAACAATAAATCATTTAATAATAAAATCGCTTTGAGTATAAAAGTGAAATTGACTCCAGACTTTTCATTTGAGTTACAATTGCATTGGGTATTGGTGTGTTATTACTTCGAGTGCTCTTTCGATTTAGCTAGCCGGGAAATTTTTAATCATTGACAAGCTCTTCTAGTTCGAAATAGCCATCAACGGCAATTAAAATGCTTTTAAAGCTAGTGAGTATTTTGCTATGCTTAGGGGTCACGCTAGTGGAGCCCCTTCCAAATATCTTGGAGGAGGTGCTAAACCTAAGATTCCGTTATGGAAGGAATATTCGTGGTAACATTAAATTTGTTGAAAAATACGGTGTGGCCGTTTTTGTTTTCAATATTTCGTATAATTCATGTATTCTCATAATGTTCGTCATTTTTTTTATTATTGTAGTTTGTTGATATTACTTTGATTTATTAAATATAGCAATAATATAATTATAACAATTAGTACTCCACGCTTGCAATACTGACCACGCTGTAAACGATGGAGATAAGCTGCTGATCGAGAGTCTCAATTTTGGCACGGACACACCATACCCAGAAAATTTCTCTTGTGGTTGGACTTTTAGGGTATTTTGTAGTTAGGTTCATATTCTAAATCAACTGTTATTGACTCTGTTAATCATGTTCCAATTTAATTTGTTTGTTAATTAATTTTTATTTAATCGGTTAAACAAATTACTACGTTATCGCAGGGGACTTGCAAAATGACACTAAATTGCAATCGTTTTTGGATGACGGATCTCAGTTGTGGAGATAAGTTTTCAGTGACAAGTCAGGATGGAAGGTAGAAGCGTTTGTATTTACTATTACGATTTAAATATCAATTTTAAAACAAAAAACCAGCATTAATTTTTAAACGATGTATACAAAATGTGTTTAATAATACAAGCTTTTATGATCCGCCTAATGAACTTAAATGTAGCACAACAAAATTTTGTGGTCACCGCGGTCCGCAGAACTACTCTTTGAGTAACTTCATGCACATTCAGTTTAGCACGGACAGATTCAAAAACCTTCCCGGAAGTGGGTTTCAATGCGAAGTGTCGTGCAAAAGTGAAGGTATTAACGCAAATACTGGTAGAAAACTAAGACATTAGATCAAAAAGTAAATGAGCATGTGCTTAATATTTAGATACGTTCCTCATCGAAGACAACTCACTTCTTAACCAGGAGGTCAACCTTAAATCTGGGGATACGAAATGTGGTAATAAATTTTTAGCTTAGGTTTACCTTCAATTTAGAACTATTCACAAATTAAAATAATATTGATGCTTGATTTTAGTCATCATTGCTAAGTAACCATTAGAAAAATTTGTTCAAAAATTTTGGTGATCATTTTCCAGCTTGTGGAATTCCCGGCGCACCTAAGAAAATCATTAACGGACAGAACGCTCAGATGGCGCAATACCCTTGGATGGTGGCTCTAGTGATGAAAGGAAGTCAGACGCCTTTTTGCGGGGGTTCATTGATTAACAATAAATATGTGCTGACGGCTGCGCATTGCGTTGAGAAGTAAGAAAATTGTATTTAGTTATTATAAAATTTTGGTCGTTGTTTAGTGTTTATTGCTTGTCTGGTTAGACTCTTTTTATGGTTTTTATTTCGCGTTGATTTTTATAATATTTTTAAATATTTAGGAGCTCAAAAGTAAAAGAAATGGAACTAGTATTTAACGAGTATGACATCAGCACACGAGACGAAATTCACACAATACGATTTGGAGCAAAGAGAATCATTAAGCACCCCGGATACAATTACTACAAGAATAACGACGTGGCTTTGATAGAAATTGAGGGAAACGTTACGCTCGGGCAGGACCATGACGATGTGAAAATCTGGAACGTCTGCTTGCCCCCAGAAGAAGTTGCATCGGACTTTGCTGGCAGCACTGTCAAAGCCATCGGCTGGGGACGCACTAGTAATGGCGGAAGTCTAGCGAACATCCTGCAAGAAACGGAATTAGAAGTAATCACAAATGAAGACTGTGACCCGCATCATGCCGTGGTGTCGAAACAAATGATGTGCGCTGTTGGAAAGGATACCGACACTTGTCAGGGGGATTCCGGAGGGCCGATCATGATCAGCGACAGTATGAAGAGCGAGCCAGTGTTTATCCAAGTAGGAATAACCTCATCAGGGTCATCGCGGGGATGCGCTAAGAATATTCCTGGAATTTATACTCGCATTACTGGTAAACGTTTACATATTAGAGTATCCTGATTTTGTGTATCAAGGTAGTTCGTTTCCTGCAAAATTTTATTGCCAATATTCATTTCATGAAATAAATGTTTTTATTACAGAAACGTTACGTTGGATCAGAGACAATTCCGCTGATGGCGTAGGCTGCACTGGCAACAGCAAGGCATTCACAGAGAAACTTCGAATGCCACTTGACAGATTTTCTCAAGGGGGACTGTCTTTTGACAAAACTAATTCTGTCAAGACTTTATTATAACAAAATGTGTATTAGTTTCAATAATTTATACTTCTTTTTGGAAATTCTTGTTTAATAAATATAACACAATGAACAAATCGTAAACTATTGTTTAAAATTATCTGCTCTACCGATTGAGCTAGCCGGGAAAGATATTTTACATAAAATCACAAACGTCATTTAGAGTTTTGGTATTTAAAGGCATTGTCAAAAATTTTGTAACATTTTTATCAAATTAACGCTGAAAACGTTAATTTAGTTAAGTCATGTCAGCAAATTCGTGCTCTGCCGATTGAGATAGCCGGGAAAGTGATTTCGAATAAACAATTTGACATCAAAATCCATAAAATGTGTTTTGCTTTTGCTTAATTACCGCTGCAACTTACATTTCAAAGGTAATTTAGTAGTTTGTCAAATAGGTTTATAATACAGAAAAGTTGTCCAATAAATATCGATTTGTAAAAGAGCTTGATAAATGTAACTTTTTAGGAAAGATTATATGATAAAATATTAGTTCAAAAAAACATCTTGTACCATAAATATAAAGTTTTTAGAAAAGTTGTACAATAAATTTCAGTTTGTAAAACCTATGTCAATGTGAATCAAATTAGTTAAAAAACCTAAGGGAAATATTTGTTTTGCCCCACTTAAAAATAATTTATTTTATATTTATACACACGTCACCAGCTATTCGTTACGAGTGTGTAAACTCGTAATTCTTGCATCAATTTCATATTACAATATTACTATGAATTTCTTGCAATATTCACAATGTCCAAATATTATCTTTTCGCCCTTCAGCCTGACCAAAGTGTCTTATTAGCTTTTGATCAACATTGTGTGGCAAAAACTAGTCAGAAATTAAATTAAAGCAGAAAAAGAAACTTGCAAATTAAAAAAATATCAACGTAATAATTGACCGCACAGTATAGATCACGTTATAGTAATGTTACCCCCATATGGGAAGGAATAATTGTCCATGTGCTGCCTGGCGATAATTAGAATTTAATCTATTCGTGTATGTACACCACGTGTGGAGCAAGGCTTTAATAACAACCGCCTTCCCCACCGCAGAAACCTCATTAACAACGTGCTAAAATGTGATCAATAAAAAATCAAAATAAGAAAAACTTGACCACCACCGCAGCATGGGACGAGCGAAGCCTCCCACGAATACTAATGTCCACACTTATGTGCATATAACACAATGGTTAAGGGAATTCATCATTAATAAACGAATCAATAATAGCCCTGTTAGCCTTATGGAATATAAATGTATTTGTATATAATATACATAATAATGATATCGTTCAACATATTACATGCAAGCACAAGTAATGAATCAAATCATGACAAGCTTATTGAACGTGATGTGTCAGAGCGGAGGAAGGTCATGTAAACATTATAGGACGACAACTTTATATTTCTGTATGTTAATGTGTTGTGGGGGTATGTAATCACGTAAAATGTATGATTAAGATATGTGGTATGCCTTGTGCATTCAAAAACACTCTGCCGTGTGTGTTTACTGTTTACAAAGATATCTCCGCTTTTGACTTTTGACATGGCAATCCACTGCTCCATTAATCTACTCTTGTCATGTTGTTGATATGGATCGGTCACAATTATAATGTAATTATGGTATAAATAAACATGTTGGAAATGCATTGCGTGTAGGAATTCGAGCTATTTTGCAATGCTTAAGCATTTTGGCTATGCACTTTTTTATAATATTATTGTTTCTCAAACACCGAAGTTTTTAAATACCGTATGTAGGTTTGTGTATTTCTTTTTTCATTTAAGGTAAGTTTTTAACTGGATATTGGTTTATTATTTTCTTAATTCACTATTTATTTTGTATTTTTTTAATTTGGAATAAATTTTGTATTTTTTTAATTTGGAATAAATTCTGTACTTCTTTAATTTGGAATAAACTTTGTACTTTTTATATTTGGAATATATTTTGTATTTTTTCATTTGCTATTTATTTTGAGTATTTGCTGTATTTTTTAAATTTGCTACTTATTTGTATAAATTTTCGTATTAATTTTTGTATTAATTTTTGTATAAATTTTTGCATTAATGTTTGTATTAATTTTTGTATAAATTTTTGTATAAATTTTTGTATTAATTTTTATATTAATTTTTGTATTAGTTTTTGTATTAGTTTTTGTATTAGTTTTTGTATTAGTTTTTGTATTAATTTTTGTATTAATTTTTGTACTAATTTTTGTATTAATTTTTGTATTAGTTTTTGTATTAATTTTTGTATTAGTTTTTGTATTAATTTTTGTAATAATTTTGAAAATCTCATATTTATTTTGTATGAAGTTTGTATGTAAGCATTGGATGTAAAAAACCTATATGACATGAAATCTAAAAAATGTGAAAGAAGGCAATAAAAATGGACATTAATTATGTTAAAATAAATATTTACCTAATGAAATGCCGTTTTCTATTTTCCTATAACCTAAAGTTTCCGCAGTAATAAAGATTAGCATTTACGTACATTATGTCATTGCTAATTATTTAATCAATGACTTATTTATGTATTTAGTTTATTTATTTTAGAAACTTTGTGAAGTGAATCAATTAAATTTATAGTTAAACAATCGAGTCATTAAGCAGTCAACGTTATGAGTTTCTCATATATTACAAAGACAACGTTCAACGATTACATAAAAATGTCAATGTACACAGTAAAATGAATATATCTTGCATGTGTATTTAAATATAAAACATAATATTTGCCTTGTATATATATTTGCATATTAATTAAGCTGTAGAGTAATTAAATCATGTAGAAATGAAGCTAAAAATTGTTAAATGAGGTGTGAATCTTAACTGTGAACATTATACTTTATTGCTCTTCCCACGCTTTTATACTTTTACCTTGTAGACTTTTTATAATTTTTTATTTTTATTTCGTAATCCTATGATGAGTTCCTAAGAGGATGGGAATTTTCTCCATATTTATAATATGTACGTACACACATGTGCAATAATAATAATTATTATTGTATTTTATCAATTTTACTGTCGTAAATGTATAATCGGCAAAAGCAGAGAAATTTCACTTTTCTAATCTGAATTATTATGTATTTCAATTTGAAAGAATTTATTTTTCAATTTATAGAAAATAGGAATTTATTTCAATTTGTTCATGCTTTTTTGTATATAAATAAATATTAAAATGCAATACTTACATACAGGCCCATTTAAATATTGTACACAATAAGAGCATATTTTATAAAGGCAAGATTCAATGACTAAACGGCCTGTCCACACATTAGCGACATTCAGAAATAATTGTGACAGCACGGCCCGCAGTGCGGCAATCAATTGAAATGTCAATCTCTTTTTTTCCTTTTGATTTTGACACAGAGCGACGAAAGGATGATAAAGAGCTTGAGAGAGAGAGAGAGATTGTCATTCGCTCGGCCATTAACGCGGATTATTTAGGGTTTTCATTTCCTTGCGGATTATAAATATGACTTTTGGGATTGGGATTACTACAATAATTCCAATTACCACACGGTGATATTTATCCTCATTAATCTTTTTTTTTCTTTCTAACTTGTATTTTGTCACTTCAACATTGACTTTTTAGATTTTGCTTCCAACTTCAAAGAATCTTATTCTTTCCTTGTGCATTTCAAATTATTAATTTAGTTATAATTTGTTTTTATCTTAAATTTATTATTTAAATTTTAGCGCTGCATATTTAATATTTTCTTTAAATTTTCCCGCCTAATTTTTTTTATGTATCTTAAAATTTTCTATGAATCCATTTTCACTAAAAAATGTCTAGTTTATTAGATTCTGTGCAAAATATTTTATTTTTCCAATTAAAATTCCCGCCAAATTAATTTCTGTTGGTTTATTGGATGCGTTTTTCAAGTTTGCCAGTTTTAAAAATTGCTTTGAATTTCAAATTCATTTTACATTTTCACGCGCGTGAAAACAATTTAAATTTTAAATTTGCAACTTACCTACTTATCATTCATTCGCTTCTTTTAAACCTTATTTAGTTCAAAATTTCCCGCTTTAGCAGAAATTATAAAATTAAATAATATTAATTCATTAACGAAAATATTCAATTTCAAATTTGCCTTACCCAATATTCCGAAATTATTGTTCGACTTTTAAAAAACTATTTAAATTTCTCTCTTATATGAATAAATTTATTTAAAAATGTTATTTAAAGGTATGGCATGCGGAGGATTGACGGTCTGCTGAAAAATTCTTTTAGTTCTAAATTTGCCGCTTAGAAAAATCATTTTGTTTTAAATTGATTCATAATGGCGGCCTGGTTAAATACTTTTGTTTCAAAGTGGCCGTTTCGTGGCCGCTGACCGCTCGTAAAAATAATTTGAATTTTAAATTTGCTGGTTTCAAAATTCATTTAATTTAATATTTTGTCTATTGGTATGAATGGTTTCAATGAAAATTGACCAAAAGTGGTAATTTTACCTAATTTAGTTTTTGAAATTTTCAATTTACGCCGTTGGTTAAAAATATTTAAATGTTAAATTTTGAAATTTCATCTGTATTTAGCTTGTTTGGAGCCTGCTTTACTAATTGTGGGGCTAACTTTAAATGTGAAAATGGCGCCGAATCTCAGAAGTCAAAATTTAAAATGTCTGGTAGAACATTATTATTTACCCAAAAAGGCAGATTATTTACGGTTTGTTGGCAGTAAATCACGGATGGAATTTCATATGTATATCTGTAAATTTAACATATGTATTAATAAATTGACTGTAAATAATACATTACTAAAATACAAAGCCAATTATAGGGGATTTGAATAAAATAAATACCAAAGGGTAGAAATCGTCGGCGAAGGATCTTAAAGTACCAATTGCTATCCCTTCAACAT
>JAQGAK010002615.1:0-19240 GCA_034696945.1 Lipothrix lubbocki
ATACAAAATAAATACAGAATTAATTCAAATTTTTTTTAAAACTAAATAAATATGAAATATTTTTTAAATACAAAATAAATACAGAATTAATTCAAATTTTTTTTTAAAACTAAATAAATAGGAAATATTTTTTAAATACAAAATAAATACAAAATATTTTTTAAATAATAAATAAATACAAAATATTTTTTAAATAATAAATAAATACAAAATATTTTTTAAATGCAAAATAAATAAATGAAATAAAGATTCGGCAGGCATTGCGGCATAAACTTTAAATTTTGGTATATTAAGTCTGCTGATATTGTTAAATTGTTAAATATATAATTATTTAACAATTTATTTTGGAATTTAAAGATTGTAAAAACTTGGAATTTAAATGGGGCAAAATTTTAAATTATAATAATTGGATTTTAAATGGATTTGATGAGTATTACAAATTCAATTCAAAATATGTGCTGAATTAAATTCGCGGAATTATTTGTTCATTTTATTTTTTTTAATTAAAAAAAACATTTGGCAATGTCAAAAAGGCATTACAAAACGTTTTCAAATTTCCTGATAATTATAAACATTTACATTTTGAGATGAGCTTCAAAGTCATTAAAACCTATTTTTAAGGACAGTCAAAATAGAGAAAGAAGTGAATGACCATCATTAACCTGCCTAAAACTGATGACAGCAAAATTAATTAAAAAATCATGAACTACATGTTTTCAATTAAGATTGATTTGAATTTGAGTGGAACATAAACTTTGAACAGACCCTACAAAGGACGATGGGCCAGGTGCCATTATGTATGTTCACATTCACACTCGCGTTCCGTTTCTTCACGATTTCACATTTCACTTTGACTAATGTACATATTACCTTTCCTCTATACTCCTTTAACCCTTCCATACATACACAGATCTTTTAAAAAACTGTATGTATACATGCCATGAATATGTGTGTGCTTCTATATTTTACATTGTACTCTAGCCAGCTTTTAGTTCAACTTATTTCATTTCATGGGGATAATCACGATCATAGAACTCTTTTCTTTATGGAATAAATACCAACTAATTAACTAATTAATTATTATTCACTCTCTTTACTTTGATAATTTAATTTAAACACAGTAACATTGACGCTGGGCTGTTCATATTACATTTAATTCGACACAAAAATTAGTTTGATCATAACGTTTAGAAATTTCAAGATTAAATTCTTAAAATTAAATTATTATTGCTAGCAACATAATTTTATTTACCTAGCAAATATATGTCTAATAATGAATTTAAATAAAAATAAATTAATATAATAAAAATAATGTATATTTTTTTATTTTCATTATAGCCCAAAAATTACTTTTGCCAGAAAATGCATATAGAGTTGTAAATAATATTAGAAAAATATAATATGAATAATAATATGAATACTTGCAGATAAAGAAATTATTATTAATTTGTTGGCATCTTCGCCATTCTAAACATTGCTTTCCTGGAAACAAATGTATTTTATGATTAAAATAGCTAATTTACCAAAATCATTTCTTCCCGGTGTAAAATTTTATAAGTATACGTGTTTGTAATTTCATTTGCAATTTCATATAGCGGTGAAAGGTGATACAAAAATTGCGATCGTAAATCGTAATAGCAGTGTTTAAAATTGACATTTTGTCCAAAAAAATCGTTTACCTGTTCCTGCAGAAGAATACCGCAGTCCCAGACTTTGGTAGAATTTCACGGAAGATGCCAAAAACTTTGCCATAGTGGAGTTTTGTATGTATTGCAGATGTAGGCCACACGTGTGTTGTTACAATATGAGGAGTGAAAATTTTTAGCACGCAAAGGGAGATTTTAATTTGAAAGTATAAGTACACGAAGTAAGTATATATGGGAAATGTGAAATTGGTGGTGCAAATCTGTGCAAATTTTGTCAGCCACGACTATAATCTGCAAGTGTTGCTGGAGAAGTTTGCAAAATTTGAATTCCGAGGGAATGCAAAATATATTTTTTGTGCGTTGACTAGGCTGGCGCTCTGATAATTCGCTGTAATACACACACGCGAAAAAAGAAGTGTAAGCGTAAGGCAAAAAGTAAGTACAAAGGACGAGTAGGTAGGGAAAAAATATTGCAAGGTCAATTTCTATACTCAGTTACTACTACAGACTTAAAACACAGAGCATCACAAGTTCACAATATTCACAAGACGATGAGGAGCTATTTCTATCAAATTTCTGTATTAGTTATGACTTTCCTGTGGCTTAAAGCACGTTACAGTATACACACTTTATGAATATTATGCAAAATCTAATAATTTGTGGTTGCATTATTAAAACCCGTACTTGCAAATTTTTCTCCACTTGATCTCTTATTATGATGTGCGGTATATTGTAGAATACAATTGTAACTTTCCTCACAATTCACAATCTGCTCAACTCTACACAGCAATCGATTTTTCCTCCAGCAGTGTCCTTCAGATGGCTAATACATAAAGTCTATTGATCTTACAACTTGTTAGTTTGATTGATCTGTCATCTGTTCTGAACGCTCTTTACGCGTAGTTTAATTTTTTTTATAATGTGCACATCTTTTCTGATGTCTTAATAATTACAAAAATGACATCATTTATAGTTTAGCACCGGTTTATAAATATTGTCATTTCCTGTTGGGAAAACTATTTTTGCAGTAATTATTTAAATTTATTTATCCTAATAATCAATAAAATATGCACATACAATTTTGGAAAAAAGTACGATGTATCATATAATTCTTTGTAAATTGTGGAATGATAAACTATTAACAATAAATAAAGATAATAAAAATAAAAGATGGGTACAAATGTTTATTTTTAATCTATATTCATTAATTTGTTTCATAATATGACAATATACATTTAAGAATCTATAATATCACAATAAATTTTTTTTAATTGATTTAAAATCCATTTAAAAAAATATTAGACAACGAAACTGTTGTAATTAATTATTAAAGCACACTTAATCATTGCTAGAAAATTACAGCAAAAAAAATTGAATAAAAAGTCAACGTGTATTATCTTTACATGTGTATGACTGTGGCATGCTAATCTGCTATTTATGAACTCCACAAAATTTATATATAAATTTATTTAAGCATTTAGAAAACTCATCTGACAGTGTGGCAGTATGCATTGTTGCTGAAAATGAAAAATATATGTCAATTTCATTTGAAATCATAAGCACGCTGTACATATGAGGGTGAACAATGAAGTCAAACTATTCACAACAGCATGTTACAAGTACAAGATACATATAAAATAATGGTTTTTATTCCACCAGATTTAAGCTCAGAAAAAAATAATTGTAGCATGCGGATTCACAAGTCCTATTCACGCTTCACACAATCATTATTCAAGCTAAATGTTAGCATAGGATATGTACATGTAAATACATTCAAGCTCTCAAGCATATATTGACATTTGTCGCAAATAATAGAATCATAGATGTACGCATATGTGGAATATTACAATAGGAGAAAAGCATAAAGGAAAGTATAATAATATTAACAATAATAATAATTATTATTATTTAGAAAAATACAAGAGAATTTCACACGATGTTTCTCGAACACTTGAGTGTTTTATTATTGTGAGTGAGATATATTAATACAGAATTGTCCACAAGAATGAGAATGACACTTTAAGCCATTGGTTCCAAGCTCAGCAGCTCACCAATCAGAAAGAAACTAGTGGACGGATAAGCCACGAAAGCCACCGGGTAGGAAATAAATAGCTCCCCAACCAAACATTTCTCTGCATTGAGCTCCAGTCAACCCTTTACTTTCTTCTCATTCATTCGCACACACTGCACCGTGCAGAATTTTTACCTCGCTATATTTATTATTGGAATTTCTTTTCCATAATTTCTTTACTCATTGTATAGAACTTGTAAAAATTGATTTTTTAATGTGCAGAAACTGCACTACTATACTGTGATTACCAAAATACCAATAAGGTAAAAACTATTATTAAGCCCATATGTTATTCCTATATAGGCAAATATAATATTTGAAAATAACAAAACGTAACTTTCTCAATATTTAAATAATATTAATACTGAAATCATACTTAAATAAATGCTTTAAATATTTTAATTATATTTCAGGTCCTATATACACTAGTCAACAATATTGGATTACGGCAGCCACCAGAACGTCAAAAATGGATAAAATATTTTTCCAACTCAAATCTCAGCTGTGTTTTCTCTTTGTCATTTTGTACTTGCAAGGCTCTTTCGCTATTAATTGTAAAGGGTGCACACCCCTGGATACTTATTCCTTTGATAAGGTACTTTGAAATATATTGTTATTGCTTTTTAAAGTTTTTTCCATATAAAAATATAATTTTTATATGCTCTTTACATACTTATAAAAATATTATTGCGCTTTTAGTAAAAACAAAAAATTGACAGAATCTTCTTTTGTCATTTTTATAAATGTTACATTGAAAATATTGAAATGTATCACTTCTGTATGCAACAGTTTATATCAAAGTTAGCAAAGGCAGTCCTGAGTTTATTAAATCTATAAAATATTTATTGGATCTTCACTTTTAACAAGTCTATGATTTTAGAAGTGCAGACATTAATAATATTGGCAGGGAGGAGCAGATTTCAGATGACAATGAGGACAGCAAAAAAGTAAATATATTGAAGGTTGGAAGTTTGGAAGCTAAATACTAAATAGGCTGGGTCTGGGATTAGAAAATGTCGATTTGTTGTTACATAATTTATTAGTTATATGTTCTTCAATAGCTGCTTCGATAACTCGATAAAGTCAAGACAAGCGTGTACATATAGCCATATGTATTTTTAATGTCGTGCATATGCAGTCAGGGCTCATGGTCTGTTCTAAGTGTCAATCAGGTATTGATCCACTAGCAGAGCAAATACAAATACAGGTGTCTGTTATATAGACTTCCACATCAGTCATTTAATTGTTTGATATAATTTATGAAATGTTATGTTATTATAGATTATATAAAGGAAGTAGCTTTTTTTATTTGCAGTTATAGCGCACGCAATGCGTGATGAATGCGATTGAGGTATTTCTTGATTATCGATTATGCCAGTTGATCACGCGGTTATCGAAGAAATGGAAATGTTATGGATAAGTATTGTCGTTCATATGTTAAAGCATTATATAGTAATTTTGCCAGCAGGTTGATCAAGCAGGTTGACGAAGATGACTTTAGTTGATTTTGGTATTATATTATAGTAACTTAAATGCATTTATTTTTCTTTACAGATAGTACCGAAATTCCGAGCCGCACTTGTCAAATTTGATGTGGCTTATCCTTATGGCGAGAAGCATGATGAGTTCGGAAAGGTTGCGGATGCAACTCGGGGGGTCCCGGACTTGCTGATTGCGGAAGTGAATGTGAAGGATTATGGAGAGAAGGACAATGCTGATCTCGCTGACAAATACGGTGTCAAGTCCAAGGACTACCCGGTCCTGAAATTGTTCCGAAAGGGGATGCCAGAGCCTCTGACCTTCAGCGGTGAATTCAAACAAGATGATATCACTCAGTTCGTGAAGTCCAGTACTGGCATTTATATTGGACTACCCGGGTGCATCGAAGCATTTGACAAAATCGCCCAGGAATTTATCAAAGGTGCGGATAAGGACAAGAGAGGGGAATTACTGAAGCAAGCTAAAGCTCTCATCGCCAAGGGCTTTGATTCCGCACAAAATACCGAACATGCCAATATCTACTTGAAGTTGATGGAGAAGATTCTTGAGAAGGGAGATGAATTCGTCCAGAATGAAATTGCTCGAGTGGAGAGTATTAAGCAGACAAAAGTGACAAACGAGAAGAAGGAAAGTCTACAAAAGAGGCTCAATATTCTGCAATCCTTCAAGCATGATGAATTATAATTTATTTAAAATTATTGGAGATTAGATATGATCTTAATCGGAACCTTATTTCCTATATCTTGTTGTGATTCTTATTGTTAAGCATATATTTAAATGCCAGTTTTCTCAATCATTCCCAGTAAACTAAATGATTTCGATGTTTCACTTTGGTATTTAACCAAATTTTGCTTTTTAAAGCCACATTTTTGTTGATCATTTTCTGTCCAACATTGTTAAACATTTCCGACCGAGATTATTTTGTTTGCCGTATTTTATGAGTCAACTAATTTAGTAACAACATTTTGTTATTGTATGATGATTGTTAAATTAAAAAGGTATACTGACATAAAATACAAAATACATATATCAATATTCTCTAACAATATATACCCTGCTCTCCAAAGAATTTGCTGAAAGCCTAAGAAATAGGTCCGTAACAAAATGAGCCAAAATAGCGTAAAAGTTTTATATAAACTGGAGCTAATTTTGTAAAGCAGCTATACTATTTCCATGAAGGGAAACATATACCTTATTCTTTAAATTATTATATTTACATTCAACATTCGCAATGTTCTCATGACATTCCAGGTATTAAAAATAGGTAATAAAAAATGTAATTCTGCAATAAAAGAGTGATCGTATTCAATATTTTATAGGTTACACCAACTACCATTAAGTATTTATAGCACTGGTTGTACTTCAAAGTGTCAATTTCTCACGCCATTTTCACTGTGTAAAAGTTATGTAAAACTAAATTTAATGTGTCTGTCAAACATATGGGTGTACCATTGGGATAAATGTACGAAATGATATTCTTAAAGGAATAAACTAAAGGAAAAATTTTGAGCATTCAAAAGTAACTTGTATCTTATATGCTTAATTACCTTTCATATTTTACTGAATTCTACACCACAGGCATCGCTGCCATGTTAACTTATTCACTGAAATTTATTATCCAATGAAGCCCATGATCATGATTACAAACTACCAATCCACATATGTAATCATTTGTAATTACTCCTTCCTTCGAGTAACTATTCATCAATCACTCGGCTTAGCCAATAAGTGTTACTTCTGTGGGCAAAGTAAAGATTGCAGTTATTTAAATAAGACTGACAACTGTCACCTCGGTTACCAGAAATGCTCATATATGACATTAACAAAAACCGGAAAAGTTGTTCAGAGGAGAGAGGAGCTGCATAGGATATAACCTTGAGAATGGATGTAGAAACTTGATATGCGTTTGTGAACATGACTTTTGCAATAGCCAAGGTGGATTAGCATTAGACAATCCTGGAGAAAACAATCCTGGTTCACAATTCGCAGTGATGCTCACGATTTTTGCCATTGAATTGGCATTGTCTATGTCGTTCGGAATGACTTCAGCTATAGCGTAATATTTTTGTGATCGCAAACCAATACATGGTTCAACCCTTCGTGATTACTACAATGTTGAGTAATTTTGCAAGTAAAACTGCAGATTACATCATACTATAGCCTCTAATCACCATTTATGCTTAGAAATTGGACATCTTTATTCCTGCACAAAACTTATGGTTTTGCACCAGATGGCACGCTATGCGCTACAATACCAAAATTTACAATACATGCGCCATTACAGGGAACGTTTCATCTTCGGAGCATCTCGTTATCGAAAATAGCAAGCGAATGACTTCACAAACTACTTTACTATACAACTTAATAAAATTAAAAGCACAATTACATGCCATTTATTAAATTACATAATTTCTTGGAAAATTACTGTAGTATAGAGAAAAACATGATGAAACAGAGCCAAATAGATATTTGGATAAATTCTGGCATTTTACCTTTTGGCAAGCGTCTCAAAATGCATTGCTTACACATGTATCTGTATGTGAAGAATTGGAGGTTTACAACAGAATATGTTGGTTGGAAGCGTCAGGAAACGTTTGTTGTGGTTGTGCTGTCAACAACATTATCGAACCCAACAAAAACATAAAAATATCCTTGCAGAGTTCAGCTCAGCTTAGCGGGCCATTCACATTATTGATATGCGATAAATAAGTTCATACGAATTTGATATAAAAAGGGGAGATAAGATAAAGTTTGGTCCACCAGCACCACTCATAACTCAAGTTGGTTAAATACGCCCTCAATTGCTTATAAGCTGTTTCCATATTCACTTCTTATAGCTCTTTTAGCATGCTAATTCAATGAAAATAAGTGTCTGTGGCATTATAAAAATAAGGTTTCACTGTGCTCAACTGCAGTGTTGGATGAGCCATGAAGGTTACAATAATAAAACTGCGAAGTGATCGCTAAAGATTAATAAATGCAATAACTGGAAAGCCTAAGGGACATTCAACTATAGGATATTAAATATTTTTGGTGTACTATTTGAAATAATTTATTTAATTTTTAAAGTTAATATTTGAACAACATCATGAAAGCAAATACCGTGGTAGTAACTTTAGTTGTACTGGGATTTATTGTTCATTTGAGCAACTGTCATTATGACAAATTGACCAAATCCCTTAAAGCCACAGGTCCAGGTCCGGCCGTGACACAAACTGTGGGGCAACCTTGGCCAAAACCCCAACTCCACACTAATTATGGCAGTGGCTATGTCATTGTTCGACCATCCATGTTTCATTTTGAGGTAATGCATGATGATCAATTTAATATTTTTAACGTTTTTATATTTTTGTATAATATTTATAAGAAATATAGTAATTAATTTTTAATTCCTGGCACAGATGGTGGGCAACAAATGTGAATTCCTGGAAGATGCTCTTAAAAGATATTATACCCTAATTGTCAAATCCAGCTCCCTCAGTGTTGGCTCGGCTACTAAACAGGCAAACGGCATTCGGAAGCATAAATCATGGAAGAATACAACAGATTTCCATGGCTATTTGGACGTACTTAATATTTATTTGATGGGACCCTGCGAGACTTACCCCCATGAGAAAATGGATGAATCTTGTAATTAGAAATCAATGTTCTATAGCGCAATTAACTGGAATAATTTTTTTAAAGTAATATTTAATTATCACATATGATTTTAATGCTTAATAATATTTATAAATTTATTATTTTGTACAGATGAAATTAAGATCGACACTCCAGATCTGCCCGGTGAAGGAGTCTTGGTTGCTACAACTAACTGGGGAGTTCTCAGAGCGCTGGAGACATTTGCACAATTACTTTATCCAACGGAAGATTTAACTAGCGTTAGTGCCTTTAATTATTTCACTATCAAAATAATTAATGACTCGGTAAATGTATGTTATTTTTGGCTGATAGGGGGCATTCTTTATATTTCATCATTTTTTGTTAACTATTTATAGCTACACCTTCGTAGCGCGTTGATCGTGGATTACCCTCGATTCCCATACAGGAGCGTCTTGCTGGATTCATCTAGACATTATTTGTCTAAGAAAGTTATTTTGCAAAATTTGGACCTCATGGCGATGAATAAGTACAACGTGTTTCATTGGCATATCGTGGATGACCAGGCTTTTCCTTACCAAAGCATAGCCTTTCCTCAATTAAGGTAAAGATTAAACTGGAAATGTACTACTTTTGATTTGCTAACAAACGTTTTTATTTTTAATATATTAATTAGTAAATATAATTAATCATGTTATGGTGATTTTGTATTTTCTCATTTAGTCATCGTGGAGCTTATCATCCTTACACCCATGTCTACACACAAACAGATATTGCTGAAATCATCGAATATGCCAGGCTAAGAGGAATTAGAGTTGTGCCAGAATTTGATACACCAGGTCACACTTTATCATGGGGAAAGGGTCAACCTGACCTTTTGACTGAGTGTTACAAAGACGGGGTTCCGGATGGAACATACGGTTAGTTTTTTGCTTTTAACAACAACACTATAGTTAAATTTAAAAAATTAATTTGAAGACGTACTTAGCACGTTTGATTTTATTTTTACTGCTTATTGGATGTACGTACATACAGGACCTATTGATCCAACCAAGGAGTCAACCTACGATTTCTTGAAAATATTTTTCCAAGAAATATCGGACGTGTTTCCAGATAAATTCATTCATCTTGGTGGTAAGATAAAACTTTTACATTACGTAACAGGCCAGAGGTCAGTATCATGCTTGTATTTTGCTCAAACTACTATATAATCGTGAAAATTTTTCAGGTGACGAAGTTGACTTTTCATGCTGGTAAGTTATCTGCACTGTAGTAAAGTAATAATTTTAAGATTTTCAAAAATTCTTGGTTATTCCAATTCTTCAAATAATTATTGTAGGCAATCCAACCCACGAATTGCGGAATTTATGCGGCAACAGAATTTCACAGATTATGCCAAAGTAGAGGAATATTATATGCAACAGCTGGTTAACATAGTCCATGGTTTTCCTAAGAATAACTCATATGTTATCTGGCAAGAGGTGATAGACAACAACGTGAGTGTAAGTAAAGATACGATTGTGCATGTGTGGAAGGGAAGTGAGATCGAATATGAGGCTGAATTGACCCGAGTAGTGAAACAAGGATACAGAGCACTTCTATCTAGTTGTTGGTACTTGAATTATATTTCGTATGGCGTCGACTGGCAAAAATTTTACAAATGTGATCCGCAAAGTTTCCCTGGAACTCAATCACAAAAGCGTCTTGTTCTCGGAGGGGGCCCTGCGATGTGGGCAGAATACGTTGATTCCACTAACCTCATTCAAAGATTGTGGCCCAGAGCTTCCGTACCTGCTGAGCGACTATGGTCCGATGCTAAAGTAAATGACACTCGAGAAGCTGCACCAAGACTAGAAGAGCATCGCTGCAGATTGTTAAAGCGAGGGTTTCAAGTTGAACCTGCCAATGGTCCTGGCTTTTGCTTAGTATCTTGGGATTAATTTCTTGAAAATGTTAATTATATACACAAGCACTCCTAAACTGAAACTATAGTGCACGCTTTCAGCTATGAATAATAATATAATACTTTTTGTTACTCCTTCCATACTCGGTGTACCCTTTCAATTCATTTATTTTCGAGACGTTCCAGATTTCTTTTCAACAATTTGGTACTATCAACAACTTAATATTTGGACTGCTAAATTATAATTTGCACACAGTGCTTTGATTCAGGCATCTTCAGAGATTTATCGACTTGCTCAGCATGTTTGTGATAAATGCATTCTACACTTGACATTTTTCTAGCGTCTTAACGTAAATGGCAATAATTACAACGACAAAAATAAGAATTGAAATGCCTGACCAGATTTTTCACATTCGAACGTTGCAATAAATTACGACATAAATACTACGAAAACGTTGACTTTAAATCATCACTTCCGGATTACGCGGGCCCGCCTCTCTGCAAAAAAGCACAAATATTATCATTTTAATTCAGGTTTGCACAAATAATAATTACATTGTTCCGTTTTGATAACTATCACTAATAGTGTCGACTAACATTAATGTAATCCACTTCCTCTTGAGGTATAGGTCTCCGTCTTAAATGCGGTGGTAACTGCCGGGATTCTATAACGGGGCGCTGCGCCGCTGCATTTGGTTTTCCTTTAGCACCAGTCGGTGGTTGTGACGCGGAAGCACTTTGTACAACTGCTGCTGTCTGAGCGGCAGGCGAAGATGTCGAGTGACCTATTTAGACATTCCCATATGAATCGGACGAATCAAACAATATATTCCCCCCATTCAATTTCTTAATCAATAGCAATAATTTACCAGCCGCACCTCCAGCACCTTTTCGAAATTTAATTAAAGGGATGTGGGGCTTCAGGGCAACGGTCTGCAAATAGAAAGTTAAAGAACAATATCTGTAATCTACATTAATGTCGATACAATATGTTTTTTTTTTAAATTTTAATCCTTCAAAATTACCTGAGCCGCCGCTTGTAAAATGTTAGCGGGAGGTGGTCGCACCATATTTTGGAAGAAGCTTTTAACTTTTGACCCAAGTGAAGACATGAAATTTTAGGAAGAGTTTGCCACTGAAATCCAAAAAAAATAATTTGTACGTTTTTAGAATGAAAGAATTTCTTATGGAAAGGTCAAGGAGATCCGATACTTTTAGATTCATGAAAACAATAAATCCAGTATTTGCTTACTTGATAAAATGTGACGACGGCAATGATTTTGAGCTTCAATTATTAGTGCAGGTGAAGGGATAAAACTTTCACTTTGGAATTTGGAACCGTGACGGGAGTTGACCAACGAAGCGACCAACTAATTTATTGTGCAAGATTTTTTGAACTTTCGTCAACCGTGCCTTCCCGCAAATACCTGGCGCAGGATTTAGGCTTCCTTTTGAAGGAAGCTTTCCTTGTTAGTTTAGGCAAAATGTTACTAGAGAGCGGTTGCAATAGGGAAATAATATTTGTTTTTCATCACTTCTTTATCTTCATTTGACCCCAAATAATTCGGTTTTGCACGAAACGGATGAAATTACATAACATTCTCTATAAGCTTCAAATTACTATTTAAAAAATGCATTATTTTTTGTCATTAGAATATTAATCACGAAATAAAATGGCGAATTTGGCGAATGGTTTGTCGTTGAATCTTGAGGTCAGATAAAGATGATTCGCTGGCAGTTAGCAGGTCGCAGGACAATAATAATAAATTACGATAAAAAATAAATAAATAAAAACACAAAAAATAAAACAAAAACAATGACAATTATTTTCGAAACTTGATATGAAATAATATATCTTATTGTATAAGTAAATGATGAAATAGTAAATAAATAATTAATCAAATATTAAGCAAAAAATCCTTACAAAAGTATATAGCGAATTTATGTGTTATGTTTATTTTGTCTAAACCAACAACAACATCTGTTCTACTGCACTCCAACCCTATGATTATTTCCAAGAAATAACAAATTCTAATAAAAAAACCGAAAATATTCACTAAAAGAAAGGCAAAAGAGCAAGAATGCAAAAGCAGGAGCGGAATGTTACGTATAGTAAAGTGCAGGACCAACAATCAAATATTCATTTTGTAAAAAAATCTTATCGTTAATGTTCACTTAATTTCAAATCAAGCAATGAACTTTTTGTTTCATCTCATACATGTAATTAGGGATGAACCCATGGGGTTCGTCGGAAGAAGCCAACTGGCAGGCAGAATAATTTTTCAAAAACTCTGGTGACTGCGGTGAGAGCGTTGAGGGCGCCGCGCCGGCATCAACTATTCATAGTAATACTACATAATGTACGTATATGTTGTATATAGTAGCTCCGTGTCTTTATCCAGCCATGACAAAAATAAAATGCTAGATAATTTTCAATGACGGATGGGATGACCGATTGATGCAAATTAAATTAAAAATTCATTATACAGAATAATAATCTCTCGTGAGTATCGTCCGAACCAAGAACGTAAAGTACAAAAAACAACCATTATTACGGCAATTAGGCTGCCATGTGGAGAGCCTATATTTTATCGGTGCTCGTCGTCGTAAGCAGAGCAAAATATAATATATAATAAAATGAAGGGGAGAGAGAGACAAGACCAATGAACATAGACTTCATCGGGAGCCTAAAAGAAGAAGATAAAAAAAATGTTGGAAGAAAAATATAAGGAGCTTAAAATATTTCTCGAGAAAATTATCCCTCTGAACAATAAGAAGATGAATCAACTTTGGAGTCATACGGATCCGTTGATTTGAAATAAAGAATTTCAAAGTGTGCTTCCATACAAACGCACAGGAAGAATGGGAAAAGTCTCTGGAAAAGCTGTTGTTTTACAATATGCTACACACTATTATATTATTATTACATACGAGACGACATGATGATGTCCATTGAGTTAAGGAACAATATAATGATTCTTTCGGTTGAGAAACCTTACGATTGTTTCCGTGCCGTTACTGGGGAGATCTACTTAAGAAATGCCACTGGTGGTCGACTTTTCGGGAGGGTTGAAAGCCCAAAATATGCCGACCACCACATGAGCAGGTGAAGTAATTATCGCCAAGTGGAGTCCTCCGGTCTTCCTCCTTAATTAACTCACAATGTTTGAAAAGGAAAACTTGAGTGAAAAAAAGTGTCGGGATATGATGTCCGGTTATATTATTTTCGACCCCGTGCAGGGAATTATTTAAAATTACTAATAGCTCGCACATTATCAGCGTAATGCGGAAACGGACTTTTGACTTATTCAACACAATCGAAACATTAAATTCTTTTAATATAATAATAATAATAACACAGATAATAGCAAACTTTAAATTGCTGGCATAACATGAAATGTCAGAATGTCTAAATTATTTATACAGATACATTCTTACGGTTGTACCACATACTTCAGACAACAATGTATCGTTATCTGATGAACAAATAAATCCTGTACACATGTGTTATTTAAGATAGAAAGTTACTTAAAACTGAGCAATAATGAAAATAAAAGGAGATACAACAAGCTTATAATTAAACCTGTGACTGCATGTCTTATCTAAAATTCCTAGTATCATCTCTAATATAATGGGGAAGAAGACAAACGGCTTAATTTGGTGGATCTATTTCCATCCAAAATGCACAAACTACTGCATAGAGCCTACTGAATGAACTTGGAAATTCCGAGATAAACGATTATCAAGACTTTTCACTGAATTAGTGGATATATATGTGCGGAGAGAACATTTGGGGAACATATGCGTGTATATACTTAAAAAAGAGATGGATGGCTGTTAGGGAGAAAATGAGACAAGAGTAGTGTACCTCACTTCACAAATAATGATTACTTAAGGTGTACTTTGTTTCAGATTAAAACGATTCAGATGAATGCTGTGTATGTGGTAACAGAGACAATGGCTTAAGGAGAGCCTCGCCAGGCATTACTTGACACTTGGAGACAATAGCCATGGAAATAATCCGTACTTTTGGTGACGTACACAATCTCCATCATTCCCTGTGTGTGGTCTTAATTCCTTCCCTGCAATTCTTCCTCAATGCCACAACACTTAAATGCATCATTCACAACGTCTGACATGAACATAAATACTAATTGTAAGTACCCATGCTTTCCTTTACTTTACACAACTCCAGCATGCGTTATAACTATACATAAACATAATATGCTTTTACGAATCTATCTCCTACTTCAGTAACTTTTGTAAATAACTTTTACCACAAGAGACGAAGTTAAGATCCTTTACGTTCCAGTAAGCTATAATGCAATGCATGGGTCGACAGTTGTTCATAAATAGCATGCTCACAAATTGGAAGTCACAATACCTTTGTTAAATCAATTATACCTTTTGACGTGGAGACTTTTTACGCGTTTTGAGGATGGTTTATTTCTGAACGGACTTGATTTACGTCCAGAAAACGACTTCAAATGACTGTATATAGTAATCGAGTTTAGGACTAAAGCGTACACCAAAAATAATTTTGAGTGCGCAATTTAAAGTACATTCTGAAGTTGAAGTATGATTTTAATTTTAAGCGTTTGTGAATTTAAACACTAAGGCATTGTTACATCTTCCAGACAATTAAAGTAGCTTGCGTAAAATTTTTAGTGAGCTTTTAGAGTAAGTAGATTTCATTGTTGAAGGTTATAAAAATACAATTTTTGCCAAGAAGCCACCCTTGCATCAGAAGTTAAAGCATCAAAGGCTTGTCTGGTGTTTGACAAGCCGTAAGATCAGAGGAATTCTCCTTCCAGACACGAAGTAGCATCCACGGTGGTTGTGGCTGTTATCCGGTTTCCATGCATGAAGAATGAATTCGCTCTGGTGACAATAATAAGAGTTCGCCAAGTGTTTTCTACTGTAACTCTGATTCTGATCAACTCCTGCACCATTACAGTTACACACACACACATTGGTCATATTCAATAAAAGTAGAAAATTCGAAAGTCGTAAAATTGCTTCCAAGAAGATTTTACACCTTTGCTTGGGCTTTGCGGAGTGGTCGGGTCCTTATCGGAACGACACCAGACGTGAGAGGAACCTGTATCAATAACACCACTTGCGTCACTTGATATCCCTGAGTTTATCATCTGAACCAAAGAAATTCCTAGGAGCTTCTTGTCTTAACGTCCAATGCATTTTATTTACTGGGGATTAATGTCCGTCCGTAAAAAATGTCACGGTCCAAGAAAAACAAGCTTCACACCATATGTCCATTTCTCACGTACAAATATTACATAACTATTCCCTGAATATCTTTGCATTTACAAAAGCTATTAAAATTTCATTACCACCAAAGCTTCATTGCTTATCCCTGCTCCAGTGTGCAGGGAGCATCACAGCAGCTGCAAACAAGGTAATATAGCAGATGATTCGTGCAAATGTCTCCATTCTTTAAACTATAATCCCGTCATATTACAATCTATTTAAATAACACGTTTCTTCATCAATAGTCGTAATGAATTATAAAAGCTTACATCTTGTTTGATTGATTTTTTGCTCTTCCCATGATGTCTAAATTGCTCTTGTGTGTAGTGACTACTAGGCTAGGTATATAACATTATTACACTTGCTATCGATTGGAACCCAGAAAAAGCAGAGCAAAGTAAATGTGAAAGTCATGTTCATGTTCATTGAGTTCGTCATCGGCTCCCACCAAAATACTTTGTGTTTTGTGGGAGATGAGAGACCAAAATGTCTCACCATCAAAGATGGACCAGTAGCCCGATTTTTCCAATCAAGGTGATGATGATGAGAGAGGGGTGCAGCACACTGTGCCGTTTTTACTTCCATGTGTACATATATGCTTATTCACTGTTTCATTTCTTTACAGTTTTCTTAACCGGACCAACTGACATTGAGATTAAATTTTCTCAGTGGTTTAGAAGACTGCAACTGTGCTTTAAATAATTACTATATTATTAATGATACTTTTAATTATTTCTCTCTTTATTCCAAACAAAGTCAATACATATTGGAAACGCATACGTAATTTTGTATTGGAATATTCAATGCACTAGAAGTATATATATTTACCAATAATAATACATACGGGTTACGTAACGAAAACTATTTCGTCCTTGACTTACTACCTATTACAATCAACAAGTGCCTACAACTATGGATACTATGGAGAATTATAAACAAAGAGTGAATCCGTCTTTCAAAACATGTCCAACTCAACCTTTCATGTACACATCTTTGACTTGTTGCGTAACAAATTAGAGTGACAGAGTTACATTTTTATTATTACAGTCACTGCCTCTGTCTGTGTATGTCGGAATCAACCGGAATTCCTGATCTTGGAGAGTCACAAGCACACGTTTGAACATTAACTTGCGTATATATTAAATACATAAAGCTTTACTTAGGTGCTACGGAAGATTATAATGATATACCTACAAGTCAAAACAATTCACAATTATATACTAAAAACTAAAGCTGAACATGATCACATAACATATTTTTATTTACTTGTCCAGGGACGTAAACCGAACGAAACGCTCAAGATGACGGTTTAAATTTCAAAGGAACTAGGCGACGACGGGGTGATAGGCAAACAGTAAAACTTATACAAACGCTATACGTTTAACTTGTGCGTAAAAGGTAAAAGCATATACTTGCCTACGTATATTACATAAGTATATTGTATTACCCATATAGTACATACACTGTTTAAAATCGGCTTAAAGTTTAAATATATGATACACATTCATGAACGAGAAAGTCATACGGAGCAGCATCTACTTATTTGAAGAGGATGTTTCGCATTAAATTCTTTCTGCTACATGATGATGGTGATTGTGTTAAGTCAAGTTCTTGTGATCCACTGTACAAGGGTGCAATACATTGTTTAGTGCTTAGGTTATATTCAAGTAAATATAATGTCATGTTGTTATTAGTAAGCAAAAACACACTGTGGTTTGGAAAATGAACTCATAATTCCTGGTCGACACTCCGAATGTTATAATAAAGTTTTACTGAAAAGGCTCTAAAAGGAGCTCTTTAATAGTAAAATCCACCATGAATATTCCAAGCCTCAGCGGAGTGACAAGTTGGAGGGTAAACTTAATGATCTTTTTAATTTTCTCCTGTGTAGCCATTACTTACTTAATGTTATATGGGAGAGTAATAACAATATGTGGGACTATGTGCAAGCTATAGTAGACTAATGGAGTCATTACTTTGTCATTCTTGTTCCATTTCCGAGACAACTCGTTTCCTTCGCTGAACATTAAATAAGTCTTGCGCTGAACAAGGTCTGCATAAAAATAAAAGCAATAAAATCCTTTATATCTTATACGTGCACTTCTCCAAAATGGGCTTCCTTCACACTTTCCTAGGAAAGCATATAAGCATATTATAAAGCTACTTATTATGACTTCGGGAGATACAAACATCACCACAGGAACCCAAAACAACAGCTCTTATACACTAACGGCAATCTATTTCCCAAGTACAAATGGTTATTTTTAACGTTGTTGATTAGTATTGCAAAAGAGAGACATAGCCTTCTCCAAGTCATGATTAGATGCTATTTTGGAAAATAAAGATGAAGTTTTGCATCTTGAAACCATTATTGTGGTAACACCAACTTTGTATAAAAACAATGAAATTTTCTCGGTAATAATAATTAAACTCTACAATCTATAGCCTGAAAGGCTTTAAAACACTGCTTAATGAAAAAGATCAATTTACTTTCAAGAGTTTATAGTTTGCGTAGATTGTGCTACTCCACTAATAATATTTACACAATGTTGGAGAGTAATTATTGATGGAATGCATGGATGAATTATTGTTGTCACAGTTAATTATATGTAGCCATGTGTCTTTTGCTCGGTGTTATTATTACCAAAATTATGATTACAAGCTGAGTGTGTATAACATGCCGTTATCCTTCATCTCTTCTCATGTAAAAGTCTATAAGTACGGGTGAAAAAATCTTTGTACTTTTTTTGTATAAATACAAAGCTGTGAGCGGGCTAATTTTGTGCCAATTCAATTGTTTTAGTGATGCCAGGGCTTCGATTTGTACGCAGATAATAATTGGAATCCTTTTGAGGCGCGGATAATTGCCACGAAATTAACATTACACGGTAATTATTTTTAGCCTTTTATGGACTTAATTCTCAGGTGTATTAATAACATTATTGTGTAGACTTTCAAGTCTGCAAATAGGTTTACCTTTGAGATACAATAAGACCTAGTTTAAGTGTATAATGTGTGTATTTATTCTTATGATCATGGTTGGCAATTTTGAAGAACCGTTGCTGTAAAGCTGTTTTCACGTTTTATAAATAACTATTTCACAGAAAATACCTTCGGGTTTCTTTTGATTTTTTTCTTCGTGAAGATATACAGTAGTGCATGTGTAAAATCATTGTGCACCCTAATAGCACAACGCAGTCGGCCTCGCGCATATTTAATGCCGGCGTGTCGGAATTGTGCAGGGCATTTTTTCGT
>JAQGAK010002616.1:0-19239 GCA_034696945.1 Lipothrix lubbocki
CCCACCCTTCTGTGACAATCATGAAGGTCACAATATACAGATGACTTTAGAGCTGGTGACATAAATGTGTAGAAATTCAAAATATAAAGGACCAGATAATTTTTTTCAAATTAATTATTATATATTGTGATTATTTTCATAATGAATTATTCATAATTGAATTATTAATTATTAAATTAACTTAATCAAATTAAATCTTTTATTCATATCTACTTAATCTAAATTTAATTAATTAAATTAGATGTATAGTCACAAAGCTTTAAGCTTAATTGCAACAAGGTGAAAAACATAACGAGTTGTTCTTCTATAAGCTAATGAAACAGGCATAGAAAATCTGCAAAAAAAATTGTCTAACTATTATACACGCGTAACATGCTCTCTAGAAGGTCTGAACGCACATTTTCTCAGAGTTTAGCATAATCAGACAGAATGTCATGCAAGTTTGAGCGGTCAATAGCAATTTTTATTGCATGAGGTACATAAATAATATCTACATATCTGTTGAGATAAGGGAGTTTTAAATGAAAAAATATTATTCACCATTTAAGATGATATGGAACATTTGGACATGCATATAATTCCTTGTTGGAATATAAAACTAAAGCCTTAGATAGCAATAAAATGACCTGGCATTATGAATTTGAAAGCACACAAGGGGGTTAATATTTAGTTTGATAATAATAACAGAGAGCGGAGCATATGTATGTGTAAAGTAAAAAAAAATCAATCAATTTTCGTTTGTGAGTAATAAATTGAGAGATTAATTAAAAAAAGGAGCACTATACTACTTGCGTATGCATACAAGCGCGTGTTGGTGTTGGTAGTTAGTATAATAAGTATAGCAAAGTTCAAGTGGTTCTACTAATTTACAGTAACTTGTATTCAGCAAGCAGGAGTTCAATTTTGATTGAGCTGCTTTACTAAAAGCACAAAAGTGCCGCAGAAATTACTACTCTGGTGGGTTTGCTTGTTTATGTGAAGTTACTACACCGACATATAATTTCGCCCTTGTAAGGTTTTAATTTTCATTTAGAGCATTCACTTCTACGCTGCTTACAGTCCCTTACTCTTTATTGAAATTTACGTTCGAGGAGCTAATGAGATTGAATTTGAGGAATAAAAATAAGTCACAGATGTTAAGTAGATTAGTTTTGTCATCATCTGTAACCTTGTCACGAGCAAGTGTTGCCTTTTAAGGCTTGCTCTATAGTGCATTCGACTGACTATCGAGAGGAATTTTATATGTGATATAATCTATATCTAACAATACGCTGAAAGGTTCAGTTGACTTATTCAGACTATACGGATACATCAGAACCTCATCGTCAATGTTATATGCAACATCTTAAAAAATAAAATACAAACACATAATTTACTTTACATGACTACAATCAGCATAACGATGCTGATTTAACAGATTTAAAGGCAAAAGACATGTAAAAGTTTAAGTACCTAAATCATATAAATATGATTCTTCAATAAGATTCAAATTTGAATCTTATTGAAGAAAATCGTGTAATTTTTATTTTATTATAAAGTTGATTTTGTTGTTGAAAGCTTTGGAAGGTTATGTCAAGTTTTAACATGCGGCATTCAGGTATAGTAAAACGAGAGAAAACGTAATATTTACAGTCTTTAACACTCCTCTCGGTAGTTTTATGTTTGTTTGTTCGAGTGTCTGCGGTGACCATATAAGTGAAGTGGCGACAAGATGCACACCTTGGATGTATTAAATTACGAGCATTCCGATACCAAAGGCTTTCAGCTTGAATGTAGTTCATCTTCAGGGTCCAAGTGTTTCAGCGTGTCTGATGATGATGATGAGGTTTGTCGATTAATAAATAATTTATACAACCGAAGGGTCATTTCAGCGCCTTCATTTTGTATGCATTAGTGTAGTATGTAGTATTATACACTATCTTATACCATGTGTTGAAGCAGTACGTATGTACATAAATATACAACACACTACATATCGTCAGCGAAGGATCTTAAAATACCAATCTCTATCCCAACAACACAGAAATTGGTACTTTAATATCCTTCGGGGACGATATGCAAATATATCAACAGTACTTATGTATCAGTATACGCGGAAGGCTTAAGGCTGCGAACATTGTCGATGACTTTTTTGGTGCGTTTATAACGACCTTTTACTTTACCACAGTAAAAAAAGCATGTACATCTCTTAGCTTTTATATATAGCTCTTCTTGGTACTCTTGAGCAGGAAAAATAATATTTGTTACACAGCCCGGACAAGTTTTTCTCTCCTCACCAGAGGTTGGTTTTTGTGAAGTGGACCTACCTAGTTTTCCTTGTTCACATCCAAATCTAAACACCATCCTATTATTAAGTTTTCCCTTTTGTTTTCCCATTCACAACATTTCCAGGATCAGTTTTATTGGAATTTAAATGTGACTCCTGCTCTTATTCCATTGTAAATAATTATATGCATATATGTGTTGAGATAATAAGATGCAATCGGTTAAATATGAAGATACTTTTGGGAAAACAAACATGCAAATTGGATTTATTGGTAGCAATACAATGTTTGTGAGGCAATGAAGGGGGAATTAGGGATGATTGCTTTTAAGATTCCTCCTCTGCTGTATGTTATAGATGTTTTATTACGTTGTAAACTTGTGTGTGAGCACAGAGCATTTTATTTCCAATTCATACGTCTGATACCATCAATTACTCCCTTATATATACATTTCCCTTAGTCAGGTCAGGAGGTCTGGGCCTAAAATGTTTGTCTATTTTTCAACGATTTCGTACTCTCTATATCTACATTAAAGGTTTCCACCAAGTACTATAATTACATGGTCTACTTGTAGATACATAAACAGGGAATCTTTACGATTTAATAATACTGTGTTTTTATACTTCTATTCTATGATAGAAACGTTTAGAGATTCAATGTTGTTCGTTGTATGTACATGTGTACATCGCTTATGTATTTAAACTTGCCGAACCTCATCGGCCCAACCTGCAGGTATAGATACACGTGAATGAAACCTTTTAATCTTTGTTTCTTTAGTTTCGTCAAGTATTCTTAAGTTTAGCATGCCTTGAAAAAAAAAACTCGCCATCAGGTCCTTCAAGTCTGAGAAGGTGTTGAAAGAGTTGTAAAATGTTAAAATGCATAGTGATAGATTTAATTTTGCACCTCCTTTAATTGGATTACTCAACCAGAGATCCTGGAGCAATTCTTAACAAGACATTTACACAGGCGTAAATTACTTTACACGGACTTCTAATAAGTTGAATGAGCTTGTATTTAATTAGAAGGAACATTGAGATGATGAACCAGTTTCTATGGTGAAGTTGAGCCTTCAAGGAGAAGCTACTAATATACTAATAAGCTTGGTCGCATGGCCTGTCACTCAAATTTTGTCATTAACATACTACTGCCGAATAAGATAAATCACCTGCGTATAATGTGTAAATGTGTATATATGCCTTGATGTTGTGTGTTCCTTATCGTTAGTACAAGTCCAGTGTAATTTTGTTATGACACACTCCTGCTCTTCAAATCTCTAGACATATGCACTTGAAAATGTTAGTAAATGCATTTCGTAAGCAATATCTATCTAGTAGTAAGCAATAAACGAAAGTAAAAATATTCATGAACCTCGTGGATTTCCTTCCAGGTTCAATTTAGTTTCGATACCCTCACCTCTGCCAGATGAAAGGTGTGGATGTTAAATTATGCAATTACTAATTTCAGTTTAAAAACGTACCTATAAGTACATACGTACCATAATTAGATTCGGCATAAAACACGAGAGTGCAAATTTTATAAATTGATTGAGTTTCTAGGAATTTTCCATAGTGAGAAATAGTAACAAGTATAGGATTTTGCGTTGAAAACCTGACTTGTTAGGAAATGATAAGTCTATATAATCCCGGAGCACAATAATTATAGGGAATAATCGAGAGATTCTAGAGGTGTGAAATAAATTAAATCCGGAAAGATTTGCAATTATTTTGCATTATCTTGATAAGCCATAAAGTGTAAAAAGAAGAATCTGGAAAATTGCTTCAGGGACGTTTACAACCTTGTCCATATTTGGAAAGGAGCCATTTGGTCAAATAAGCGTTCTTGTCGGATTCAGGACAACACTTGATCAGTGAATAGATATGGTAATAAGATACTTGTGGGCCGTATAGATTTAACCAGGAGGATAAAATGTGGGCCACTGATCACACACAAAAAAAGTTTTGGGATATTTCATCTGAATGAAGGGTTTTGGCAAGAGGTTATTTGAAGGGTCATTGGAGTTTATCTCCAGTGTGTTTGCGTATCTTCTCGGTGGAGAGAGAGAGACGAGGCGTTAAGCATAATATAGTTTCGTATGCCAACTTTACGCAACGAGCATAATATATTGGCTGTTAACAGGAAAGGCGTACACGCACTATTTGCACTGATGGAGCATTAAAAAAATAGCCATGTGATATCAAGTGAGACAAAAAAAGTTTTTTCACTGAGAATGTAGAAATGGAATAGTGTAAATGAAATCTTCTCCGACGACGGACAATTCATCTTGTGGAAATTGCAAATTCTTGTGCTCAAGCAGGGGATAAGTTTGAAGATACTAAATTCGGGTCGCTTCATATATCATAATTTAGTCTGAAAACAGGACATAAATAATATGTCAGCTGTAGGCTCTTGAAAAGTTTCAAGTAGGCTGAAAATGTAATACATAATTATATTATGAATGTCGTAAAAAAATTATCACGCACAAAACAGAGAAAATTGCTATTGAAATAAGTCATCGCAAATTGTTGCTTAAGTACATAAGTAATAACGTAAATGGTTATTTAAATAGATTGGTAATAACGTAAATCGCTATTTAAATACAAAAATAACATGTGCGAAGGTCTATAAAATTTTTATTTTGATGAGGATTATCTTGCTAAATATTATGCTGAAGGCGGACAGCTTGATGAAAATAACTCTTTTTGTGTGATTTCTTGCGCTGAGAGATTTAACGAGAATTTATAATTTATAATGGAGTTACTTAATTTCAAGTCGGCAGAGGATGAAAGACGGTTTTCATTCGAGTATGGATAAGCATATGCTATATATTGCAAGGCTAGAAGGCATCTGATGTCAAGTTAGCCGTTTAAATGCAAAAGAAATATTTCAGACATTATTATATTGAGTAAATATTTTCGTCATTTCGTGTCTGTAATATGTACGGCAAGCAAAAAGCTGTCAGTATATAATCACCATGTAATAAGTATTTCAGCCATTAAGCCGAGAAAAGTAATTATATCCACAGTCGATTAGAATTTACACACATTACTCATTCATTTAATTTTCTCACTCACCCCAAACTATATCCGCCATGGTGGTGGTGGTGGCTATTTTTTTGGAGGTTTATGTAATCGTGGAATCAGCGGGGTGATTATATGCGCGGATATTGCAAAGGAAGTTGTAATAAGTTAACAAGGGTTCATAATGGTCGTAAATTATGAGCAAGTTTGCTCGTTTATGTACATTCGCGTACATGACTTGTTGACTAACGGTCTTATTGGAGGGATGATTGTTTTTGCGATATGTCCGCCTAATTAAAAGGTTCAGAAGTCAAGTTTCATTAACTTTACATGGCAGTTTGACGGAAAAAGTCAGCATTTAGTGCTTAACGGAGCTGTGATAAATGCTGCCTCATTCTATTAATTCTGACTGCTTCCGTTTCAAGCTGGACGGCTTTATTCATTACAATCTAGTGTAAATTCTAGCGTCCACAGATTTCAGACTATCTCTCTCACACAGAGTTTTTGTTCTTTTATCAAGCCGATGCTACATATGCAAAGTTGTATGTAAGATTAAGCTTACTAGTCTGTATCTATGCGAGATCAAGCTTACAAGTATCTACATTCATGTAAGATCAAGCTTACTATAGTGAGTATCTTTATGAGATCAAGCTTACTAGTGTGTATCTATGTGAGATCGGCCTTACAAGTATCTATATTTATGTAAGATCAAGCTTGCTAGTATCTATCTATGTACACATATGTGGGATCAAGCTTACAAGTATCTATCTATGTACACATATGTGGGATCAAGCTTACAAGTATCTATCTATGTGTACCTATGTAGGAACAAGCTTACAAGTGTATTCGAAGGTACTTGTGTTTAAGCCATTTCTATACATAGAAGGATCAGCTGAAGCACAAAGTCCTCTACGTAGTATCACAAGTTACTATTTTGGAGATACTTACATAGATGAATACATGAATTAGGGACTTGTAAGTATGAAATAACAAAAGGGTGGAGGTATATACACATACACGACACATATGTACATACTAAGGTTTTCATGAAGTCTCATGCCTGGGTTGAAACACAATCAACATTCATGTTACGTTCATGAAGGCACGTGTTTCTTTGTGGGACCCGTAGCCATCCCATCCCGCAACTTACATTTGTTGTTTCCTATCATAAATCATACATGTAGTCGGGGTATACTCAACGACCAAAAATAATTTATTGTGGCGTAATCACAAGTTTTTACAACAAGAGAAACAGTTGACAATAACCGACAGTTATCGCGTAACAAACGAATGTAAACAAACACTGCGAATTCATATGTTCACTCGTGCTGTGTTAGATCCTCCTAGTCCTGGAGTTTATCTTTTGCTTATTCTTTCACCAATCAATTATAAAAAGTTTACTCATGAAGTCCGACGTGTAATTTTACCCAAAGTGTCGTTACTACACAAAATGCTTACGAATCCAAACTTTTGGTTCCAGGACGGGAGTTATAGTAACTTCAAGAAAAGAGCAATTGTATTGTAACTAAAGGCACTACAACAAAACTGAGGCGGCTCCATGGAAGAATCATTACTGACCTAACTATGTATTAGAAAGGTGAAATTTGAGAATAAGGGGAAGTTCATGCTTTTACAGATTTTGTTTCAATTTTGAAATGATTATCAATAGCTTGCACTAATCGTAAGTTACAAATAAAATCAAACAATTACCGTTTTCTTTATTCTACGCACCGGCATAACTCTAATGTCTATTATTAGAATAGCTCATTTAGGCGTGCTGGCTATGCTAAATATATTAGTTTAATTTGAAGATAAAATCTAATGTCGATCCATGTGAAAGCATAGTAATGGCTGCATCTAGCCAAAAACTCATTTTATTGTGTGAAGTAGTTTAAATTCAGGGTCAGGGACCATGGTTATGGCTATACACGATCTTACATACTCTGTGTAGCTTAAGCTTAACCCACAAAAGATAATTACTTAATAACTAAATGTAAACTTTGCTATATCAAGTGACTTATTGTAGCTACTCATGCTGCTATTCCGGTAATAAATTCCAAGAAAATATGATAATTGCAGCCTTTCCCCGGTGTTTACTCTAACCTTAACATTGAGCAAGTCATATGGGATGAGCAGTTCGGGATGGATAAATCTGGGGTGAGCTGCTATTTTGTAGGCTCTTTCCCACTACAACCATTTTATAAGTATACAAATGATATGGTGTACACTATGCTGTTGGTTTCCTGAAGTACCTTTACAAATATTTAGCGTTTACAAACGAGGTATGTATCCCTCAAGTATTTATAATTGGCTACTGTCATGGTCTGCGCTTAAAAACTCCAGACATATGATTTATGCTTCTTGATTGAACTTTGTTCAAGTACAAGTTCAGCTTTTATAACCATACTACATTACTGGACAATAATAAGACTATGGGAAGTAGACACACAAGTACAAGTACTGCGCATCTAAACTTTTGCATTCTTGTAAGAAGTCTTCGTTGCTAAAAATAAAATACTACCAGTCAGTGTAAATAACGTTTGCAGAGTAAAAACTCTTAATACATAAAATAATTATTTTACTTAAGAATGCATGCTGTAATAAGTGTTGATTTTGTCATACAAATGGTGTAAAACATCTCTGTAATTTGGTACTCAAATCTATATCTACCAACAATAAGTATTCAAGGAATAATTCGTCGGCTAAACGGCTCCTAAAGTACCAATTTGTATCTCTCCAACATAGAAATTTTGACACTTTAAGATCCTTCACCGACGACATGCACAGTATGATTTGCAGTATACCTAAATACCTAGTATGAATAGGTTTACTGGTGGTTCATCCTTGTTTATGGCCATGGATAAGCCTGTACACAATGCATATTATAAGCTTATACGTAGACTTCTTGAATTTAGCATTCGACGGATTATCCATAAAGTGCATAGCAGACGTAACATATATCTATCATCCTTTTAAGCAGATTAAACTGAAGCAAAAAATAGTAGCACAATTTAACTGAGGCACACTTGAATACATTAACTGTTATGGGCAGCAGACCACATGTACGCCTGACAACATTTGCAAATTGCCAGCCTTACAGTCGAGTTACATAGTCGATGCTCACATCGCTTGAGCCAGTAGGCAACATTTCGGCTTCGGAATAAAAAAGGATTGCTTTTAGGAAAAAACAACTGCATTAAATCTATTGCGAATATCGTTTGCAAACAATGCTCTAACGACACATTTGTTGTATTATTAAACAAGGAGGAATCTTGAAAGTATTACTTTCTTCTTGACTAATGCCCTCATATTCGGCTCCTTAGATATTTATACACAAAAGAAGACCGTCGTAAATTGTGGAAATTAGTATACGAACCTTATTGCCTTCAACACAAACTCTCATAACAAGGATATGACGTATATTATGAAATAAAAAGAAGCCGTCGTTCAAGTTAATTTATACTACCAATTTACGGAGCAGGGCTTATGTATCCATACATTTATGTATGTACCATTTATTTTCTTTGCCTGGGAAGTATTTTCGTAAACAAAAATATGTGTTATTACTCCATGTTTATGCCTTGGATTGGATAGTTATAGAGCTCAACTTTTGCATAAGAAATATGTGGCCGGACATTTAGAATTCGCTGTAGTAATTCATTATATTATCCTTTATTGCAGGGCGACTGCAGTTGGCATTTTCCTGTTGGCCTTCCTCGTGGTACTGCTGGACGCTACCGGAGACGTGACGAAGACTTCCAACAAGAAAAAAGAGGTGAGTCCAATAATCATTCTAGGTTCCTCTACTAATGATCCTTTAAAGCGGATTTTCCTGTACTTAATATTCTTTTACTTTGGTGACACTCCCATAAGCTTCCACAATATCTATAATTATATAAGTACTGCAAATTTATCCGAACATAAGATTCCTTAAGTAGTATATGTTGTATAGTATTTATATGGGATTTTATGCCTGCTGCAAAAATGCGGAATGTTTTTGTGCAGTAGAAATTTTATATGTAAACTGCTCTAGTATGTATGTAGGTACTTGACTTGCATTATTTTACATTGTTACTTGCATGAGCATAATTTTCTTTAATGATGGTAATTTTATCCTGGAAGCTGCTTTCCTTTGGTTGATGTCTATCATACTGTGCATATCTCTATAGCTACGGTATATACATATGCACATTGCACTTATAAGCATGCAGTATATACTATATTATATAGTTAGGAAAAGAAATTCTCCATGTTAGTTATAAAATAGCAATCAATTGATTCCCTCAAGAATAGCATTATGTACGAGTTGGGCTTTTATTGCTCGGGAGATCTATGGACTCTCCATTAGCTTTTACGAAGGCTTGTGCTTCCCCGTCTTATGAGAGATAATGTATAGGAATTCTTTTGATTTTATCATCAGCTTAACGATTATTACTCAAGATATGTGATTCTTATTTGGCATGATTCATTTCAATGTGAAATTATGTAATCAGGAAAGTGTGCAACAATTCTTATTGTAAAAATTTAATGCCGTCCATTTGGTCGATAGTGTTTGCAGTTATAGGAGATGAGAAATACTACAAAGGTACGACGGGCACAACTGTTTGATGCCAAGCAAGAAAACATAAATGTGTAATGCAAAGGTAATGTCCGAGAACACAAATTTAAATTACATTGTTAAGATGCACATGCACATGCATAAGTAGCTTCTCGGTGCATTCTCATTATTATTATTATGACAGACCAGTTTTTTTTGCTTTCCACCTCTTTAAGTATTAACAAGTAACATGAATTCCTTCTCTTCTCCTTCCTTTATTGCTGTTGTTGGATAAATCACAGGAGGAGGAATCCATGAAAAAATCCTTTAGGGTATTTTACATTACTGAGGTTTGAGTTTGGAAGTTGCTTTGAGTTTGGACGTTGCTTTGAGTTTGGACGTTGCATTGGATTTGGACGTTGCTTTGGGTCTGGAAGTTGCTTTGGCATAAGTGAAGGGCCAACGTTGAAGATCGCATCTTTTATGGCTTCTCAAATTTTTACCTAATAAGTGAGCACTCTTACTTTTAAGCTTCGGTTTACCTGTTTGAGTACTTAATTATAGCCGTGCTGATGCTTAGCCCTTTATTGCGACATGTATCGACAGGTTGTAAGACTTGTGGCTACTTTAATGTTTTTATTAATATTCCTCCGGACGTGTTTCTTTTACGCTTCTGTCCTATCTCTCGCACTTTCTCTCTTTGTCTCTCACGCCTCACGCGCACACTTCAACATTGAAGATGGTGTGAAGAGAAGCACAAGCGGCTTCGCGCAAAATTCTTCACTTAAAGTGGCAGAGTGATTTAAGCTGAAACGTGTTTACAGTTTTTGATATTCATATCAGATAAGACCATAAAAGGTCCAGTTGTCATCCTGTCAACTGGAAGTAATGACCATGTGTGACATAACAAGGCATTGTTGCTGCTGCAAAGATTAAAACCCTCGGATCGGATACGCAACTGACGGAGATTCACTGCGAAATTCCATGGGAAGGTCAAAAGTCAGGGCTGCCGTCGTTCCCGCAAAGTACATATCTGTGTAGTATAATAAACAAATCAACTTTCCATTAGATGCGCTATTTTATTTAGGAGCATTATTTATTGCACTTTTTCCAGGCGTCGGATATAATAAATAATTGCTTAAACCTGCTGCGATCAAAAATAATTACATATTTAAATTCAAAATATTTTTCGATTTACTCTCGAAATTGAAAACACTCAAACACATTTTCAGAAAATTATTTCTAGGAGCGCCAATAATTCATGCCAGCATAGCCTTAGTTACTATGTTAGGTTCAGCATTATTATTAGTGCTACCAAATTTCGTTTTTTATCTTAAATAAATTACTACAAAACTGGAAACCTGAAATACAATACTTGGATAGGTAAATACAAAGCTACTAAAGTATAGAAAAGCTATGATTCTTGACAACAAATTGGAATCCCAATGTCTCAATCGAAAAGTTTTCTATACAACAACAACAACATTGTCGTGCAACGTAGTGATTGATACAGCAATTTGTAGTTACAAGGGCAAAAAATAGCTAAACTGTAAGCAAAGCCTAAACTGTTAACTATTAACAGTTTAAGAAAATACATATCCTAATCAGTAGCTTCACACGTTTGAAAGGTAGCCAGAAAAAAAGTAAAAACGCTTTCTTTTACAACTTTCAACAACACAGTATATGCATGACAAGCTTATATATAAGCTTGTATGTAATAAACCGACATGGTAGCAAGCAAAAACAGTAGAGATACATAGTTACTTTTTCTTCCCAATAAGTTGCCACGCCATAGAGACTTTTCTTGCTCCGTATATAATAACAACTTGGTATTCACAACCAGGGTTGACTTGCAGCCAAATATTATTACGTGAACAGCATTATCCCCTTGTCTACCAGCTCATTATATCCTTCGTCAGTTTTACTACACTAGTTAATTCCGAATCACTCGCCTGAGTGTTGTTACACACGTCAAGTTGTGAAAGAATCAACTTTTTTTCCCTCCTGCGAGACTGCAGAAGCGTGTTGGGTTTACTCGCCACTGGAAACCGCAAGCTTCACTTGTGAATCGTACCGATTCGGTTGCATTTACATTCGGAACAACAACAAGTATCTAATGTACACTGGCTGTGGGAACATGTTGATTATTGTTCAGAGACCTTACTTTTTGACGAAGAGCTACTACTGTTTTGTATGTAGTTATTCTACTAACCTGCTTGCTTCTGTTCTGTATTATTCTAATAATCAATTCCATACACTATGTGCTACTACTATGATGACTGTCGAAAGTTTATGGTGCCATGTAATTTTGCATTTGTAACTTGTGAGCAGTAGGCAATAAGAATAAGCCTTTATCATAAAACACTGGATATATGTTTTATCAAAGACTGGATAGTTTCATCAAAGACTTTTGGATACGTTCATTACAAGTTTTTTGCGCTACTTTGTACTGTTTCTATATTTTCAATGATAAATAAAGTCAGCAGATTAGTTTCGTGTTCAAGTGATACTGCTGGTCGAGTTGAGCTCCGTGAGTCTCCCATGCTTGCATGTCCAGCCAGTTGATTTGATATGTGGGAGTATTGATTGGATTGGATTTAACCACAGTAATTCCACGAGCACTGTTGTAATATTAAACAAAGTGATACGTTGTATCAAAAACTTAATGTGAGCAAGAAAACATGTATTAAATTGTATGAATGGATTTCGACTTAACTTACATCCGAGATCCGACTGCGTATGAATTTTGTATTATTTTATTTTTGATTGTGTGTATAGTGCGCGTACAATAACGACATAAAATTTGAAAAGTATAGACCTTTATGAAACAACATCAAAAAGAAGTAGGTAGATATATTGTAGATTACATTACATTACATATTCGGGTTCTTTACAGACTATGATATATTGTAGATACATAAATGAAATAAAAAATTGAAACAGAAAACATGTAAGCATGGAGCAAAAAAATATGATTTTTTCACATCAAGGGTGTTCACCTTGTATCATTGCATTAAACCAATTTACCCGTTGAACAGAGCCGAAGTCAGAATTTGAGCTCTGATAACGCCGAGCCTGATACGGATATTTGTTTTGCTTTGCTTCGCTTTTGCTTTGCTTCTGGTCATACACGTCACTTCTCATCTCACGTACGTACACGTTGTAGGTGGCACCTGCTTGAGCTTCAATCAATGTATGAACCTTGATCTTATCAATGCAAGTTATCCCTATTAACCCGTGGAAAAAATCAAGAACATCACTTTACTCATGTAAATCCAGAGCGTATGTGTGTGAATGAAATTTTGATTCAGCAGCTTTACCACAAAAAGCTGATCAACTCAAACTGAATAGACAGAAATAATGTTTAAAAGTAAAATCACATACAAAGCTCTAATTATTGTGTGTGTATCTATACTTAAAATCTTTATATATAATAAGTTGTACCCATAGTATATACATAAACATTTAGTAGCATTGACAAACTTGCAATGTGTAGTAAAAAATGTGAAATAAATGAACCAACGGACAGATCGGCAGGTCAAGGGAAGTTTTACAGAACACAGTCATAAATTGCAATAATTTTTACATGTGATTCTTTCCAACTATGTAGATTGTATTTTTCTTTCCTGGCTTGATTTCATGTGCTTGGTGGTGTGGTCTGTTTTCGCTTTGCTTGAACTTAAAAAGAGAATTAGGAGGATTTCGTGATTTTGGAATTCCACGGTTCCATTCAGCTTATGCAATTACTAGCTGGTTATTGGATTGTTCCAACTTCCAAAGTATAGTCAATATTTGTTATTAGAGTTGCTTGTTCGAATTACTCATTTGAATGAACAGCATAACCTTTTTTATAATGGCATTCCTTGTTGTCATTTTCGCTTCGAATTTCGGAGCATAAAAAATTGGTGTGCACATACAGAAGAAGCAATTCATATCCAATTGTAACGAGAACCAGAGCGTTTGCTGATAATTTTGCAAAACTTGTTTGTGTATCTATATAGGATAACAAATTGTCAAGTTGTCAGTTAGTGGAATTGATTGGCTTCTCATCTTCCAACTTACAAGTAGTCAAGACGTTTATCTGGTATAAGATTCACCATAAGCCATAGCCACTATTAAAAAACTGTTTATACATATAGTTGGCGAAGGATCCCAAAGTACTAATTTCTATGCCTTCAACACAGAAATTGGTTCTTTAGGAAGATTCTTATCGCCCATGATATCCACAATACACATTCTTGTTCTCATATGTAGTCAAGTATGTGTTTTATTACTCAGCAGAAATTGAAGGACTTGTAATTGGTGCCAAAATATGTAGTCTTTTCTTCCGACGACAATGTACAAGATGTATTCTAAATATGATGGACGGGCTCACAGAAATTTGTATCCAAACATCTTTGTCAGTAGTCTGTCGACAGTCACTTGAACGGCGAGGAAACGTCAAAATATTTAAAACTTGATAAGACTATTACATCCCTTTAATCTTTAAATTTGTGGTTTGGGATCCTCCAAAGTCTTTGTTGTGGTTTATGCTGTAAGTATCTATACAGATACTTGTACAGATAAAGCTATATAGAGAAGAATCTTTTTATTGACACTAAACAACCCCGCCCAGTTGGATTCAGTGTGCTTAAATGCTTTATAGTGCTTATTGCTTTAATTGATATATCTCTACTGTTTAGTTTTAACATGCATAATTCAACGAATAATTTGCAACAACTTGTACAGAAATATGTAGTTTCTCCCTAAACTTATTGGGTCGCCAGTTTTTCGCAGCAGTGCTTAAGTATAGCTTATAAGTATAAGCTAGTAAGTTTAAGTATAAATTATATAGATTCTTTGAATTTTAAATGATAATAAAAATGTTTGGTAATAAAAAACTAACAAAGATGACTAAAATGGGTAAAACAAACATTGATTGTGATCATGCTGGTCTAATTTGTCCACGTCAAGGTAAAGAAATTATTAAAAACCGGTGGGCTTCAAAGCACACGCAAGCTGTAGCAAAGCAAAGCTTCAAGCCCAACGGAACCTTCAAGCCAAACTGAAGTTTAATGGGATGCAGAAAGAGATGCCCCCACATAACATGAATGATTAAAAGGCTGTGAGGCGTAGACCGTTGGATGAAGGATTTGTCTAATGGAATACAGATGAGGTGCAAGTTGTGTGCCGAAGGGTGATAATTAAAATTAATTCCTATGCTCTTGCCGTAAAGTGTAAATTGATTAATGTTGACATGCTTTGATGCGAAAACACACTTTTTCTGGACGCAGGTGAAGATTCGCAATAAAAGAGAAGGTTCGTGGTCAGGGTGGTCATCCTGGAGCCCATGCTCCCGCACCTGTGGAGGTGGAATCCGCACGCAGACTAGACAATGCCAAATACGGTCAGTGCACCTAATAAATCTTTTCAATTATGGAACTATCGCGAGTTCAATCATATATAATTTTATACGCCACGTTCAATTCACATCCCAGCTACCTGTCCTACCTGAGCTTTTTCCTCATCTATATAGCTATGGCCCGAATTTCCAATGATTTAATACCTTCTCTCCAATTATTATCACTTGTGTATACAAATGCTTATTATTCCTCTTCCCCACAGACAAGTTTCAAGGTTTGTGAATAAATGTTTTACATTTTCTATACAGCAGGTTATATGCGTTTTTTATGTAAAATAGTATTAAAAACTGAAATTTAATTTTTGACTTGGGAATTTATTTACAAATTCTATTTCAATACATACATAATTACAAAAGTATATGAATACGCCGATATATACGAACTGTATTGCATAGCAAATGTGTTCATTGTACTACTACTTCCAGGGCTATACACATATATGTAGCTAATTAATAATCATTTCATATAATTTTCATATCCATAATTTTACATTTACATGGAAGCAGGAAAGCAGAAAAAATTATTTTCAGTCCATTCCACAAGTCCAGAACAAGCTTAAAAAGTTAAATTGCTACCGGCAATAAGAAAGGAAAACAAGGAGTACGGAATAGAGAGCATGGTCATTAAACTGGTAGAATTATGAATTTAATTCCCTATGATGATCTGTTTATTGGTGTTTTGAAATGTCTCTTGGGTACAAGTTACTCTATAATTTCCAATCCTGAGACTCTCATTCCTTCGTGAAAAAAGTACTAATTGATAATTTATAATAAAAGTTCATAAAGTCAAGCCAAATAAATAAAATTTGTGTTCAAGCTGAAGAAGTTTATTATGAGATAGTGACTTGAACTTGAATGAGTATCATCATCCCATTCTCCCAATCATGGGGTATAAATTATTGTGTAACATTACTACGTGTGGGACATTATACTCTGTATAAATGTATTTGGCTTTCAAGCAGCCCTGCATACAATTTAGATTCTAGATCTACTATTTAGCATATGTAAATAATATGTAAAATAAATATGTAAAAATATGTAAGCTTAGGCACAGTTTCAACAATATTTTTACATATTTTCGAAGTATTCCACTGTAAGAAATAAACGTTTCATCGTCCTTAAATACACTTCACCAGGATTTTTATCAAATGGGAATTCGGGGATTGGTTCTCCATTGAATAGCCATTACTTCATTACTATCATACTGACGATTCATTCAAGATTTTATTTTGTACGTTGGAATGATGATGAGCAACTTTTTGGAGTAGGGCTTTCCTGCGTGCTTTTTTGTACGCCCGAGAGTTGCACTGTAGTCAATGCAAAGTTACATAAGTGCTCGGACACAAGGAAAACTGTCAGCAGTGCATAAAATACGTGGTAAACAGTGTAAACAGGAGCAGAGAATACGTGGTAAATACAATGCATTCCAGTGTTGCGTATTCAATAAGACATGCAGCTTACGATTAGTCTGTATGGTCATCCCATTTGAAATGCATTTCTATTATTAATCACTCGGTCACAAGCATCATCACATTTGTTTAATTACGTGCAACTTATGTGCATGCACTGCTGCACTCTGAATTTCATGGTTGAATACAGACATACAAAATGCATTTAATGAATGAATAATACATAAATTGTTACTCATCCCGTTGACATACATATTTATAATATCTTTACCCTTGACTTGCTCCAGAAATAAATGCGTTTTGAATTGAGATGAGCATTTAGGATGAATCAATGCAACGTGTGCACACACACGATTACTTTTGCATATAGTGTAGTAGAATAGCTGTAGTGCAGTAGAATATATAATACACAGTAATGTACATGTTTATCTAATATCTACATATATTTATGTGTATGTACATAATATAGAGAAAATCACAGAAATGTCTCATCGTGGGATGCACATGTTATAATCCGTTGCATTTATTTACTCCATGCATTTACATTGTTCATAATCATCAGTTTCGTATTTATTTTAGTGTTTTTGTTGCCCCAACAAGAGCGCACGTTACATTTACTTATGTCAGTAATTATAACATGCAAGTTATAGGTATGCATCTATGAAATGTAATATATAGGCAAGGAAATGTTTTTCTCAACTGCTCCGTCCACCGCATTCAATTCACTCTCACTCATCTGATCATTCAAACTGATATGAATTTCGTGACTGGGGCTTATTCAAGTCATTTTTTATTGTAAAAGATTCAGAGAGTATAATTTTCTATTGAAAATCTCCTTTCGAGATATTAAATATAAAAAGCATTAATATTTTCTATGAATAAAAACGCTTTTTTGTGGCAAAATAGCATGTGATTTGAGATATTTTGTTGCAGATATTGCGCTTAAACCTGCAGTGCTCAAAATAAAAATTTATTGTAAAGAAGTATGTGTGATTTAGAAAAATGTCACCTATCGTGACTCGTGACTCCTACTTTGAACTTGGAATATTATGCATAGCTTCTTGATTCTTGACCAGTCTGGAAAGTCATTATCTCCGTGGGAATGCTTTCCATTTTGAAAAGGATCGGAGTAGTAATGTCTTAAATGCTTTATTTATTGTGATTTGATTTGTCTTCAGTTAAATATTATATCAACAATGGCTGTTGGCATGAAAAGTGACTCACACGGGTTTGATTAGTTTCTTGCGGTTGTTTGAACTGTGAGCTGAGGGAAAGAGACAAGGCGGGAGCAATTACGTGGAACCTTTCTTGTAGATTAATTATAGGCTGTGAGAAAATATTAGGTGCCGCTTGCATTGCCCCTCGTACTTGGTAAGTAAGTACACTTTTGATAAGCACGTCTGTTTGTGCGTATCTATGTAATTCCTTATGTTGGGACATCTATGGATACATTCGTTTCTGTTATGTAACGAGAAGTATTACTGTTGAATAAGGTTTGGATACATTTTTACGGCAGTTTAAAGTTGTCCTATCCTATAGAAAGTAATTTGAGTGCTGAGGTGGTAATCCCTGTGACTTTATTAATATACCTGCTATACAGCATTGACAGATGCGAAGTACCTACATAAGATTGAAAGAACATTGAAGCATGTTGAAAGGAAGTTTCAAAAACAACCGAACATCTTATTATAGGGTTGCGTAGCGAAATGCAAAGTTCCAGAGATGTCTTTCCAACCTTCCGTCAGTCCGATTGTCCGTAATCATTCTATTATTAGTTTTCCGTCTTAACAGGCATAATTGCTCACTATCTTTAGGGCACGGGAAAAATAAAAAAAAGTTTTTCTATTACGTTACTTTGTTTGGGAACTATCAAAAAACCTATTAGGTAATATATAACTAATTTATTAAACTTTTGAAAATGTATGTAGCAAAAATCGACGATATTCATCATTTAAATTACAGAATTTTACTAGGGGTAAGTATAATGGTTAAATGTGTTAATCTGGTTCACAGATTATGGGAGTTATAAAAAATTAGAGCTTACCCTGCTGGAATATTAATTGTTTAAATATCTGATCTACACAGACGGATGTACTGATAGCAAGTGCTGAGAAGTAGTTACTTGACAATCCTTACCTATATTCACGCTAAATTTCTGTAACGCTTTTAAAAATTCGCGGCATACATAATGCAACAAAATAACGACCAACCATTTTCCCTTGCATACCACGGGCTTAAAGCTAGTTACTCAGGAAAAATGTCTAGAACTAATGCACAGAAAATTTCATGAAGTTATAAATACAGTGATTATTTTCATACGTGTCAACGTGGCCCTAAAAAGTGCGCAACCCTTTGTCCGTATCTTTTGGAAAAAGCGCACAGATCGGGGCGAAGCTGTCATTTTTAGGTGTAAAATGGTTCGTGTGTACACACTAAGTATCTCCATATGCTTAAGTAAAGATGATTTAGGGATGTAGAGTGAGCACGATGTTCAAATACATGTTAGTGAAACTATTGGAGTAATTTGACTCTCGGTATATACTGTCCCTCTCATATTGCTCAGACTTGTAATAAGTTACGAATGCACTTGAGGAAGAGACGCGGTGCA
>JAQGAK010002617.1:0-19228 GCA_034696945.1 Lipothrix lubbocki
TGAAAATATTTTGGTTGAAAATATGGTGGCTGAAATTGCATTGGATGAAATAATTCAACCAAAAATCATTGGTTGAAATTTTCTTTGGTTGAATCGTCGGGATCCCAAAATAATCACATAAAAATAACTGAACATGAATTTTATAAATTTATACTAACAATAAATTCGAATATATAATAACTAATACGGCTAAAAAATGTCAGCACAACATAAAAAATTAGAAAACATTGGGCAATTACTTAATTATATATTTTCTGACAAAAAAGAGGAACAAACGGTATGAAAAATAAAAAATAAATATTTGTCATAATGAAAAGTTTAACGCCGTTGGTAATTTCTGGTTACAAACATCGTTTGGTTCAGAAATTATTCGACAATTACGTTTGAATGCCTAGAAATGTGGTGATTAAGAATCATATTAAAAGGCATGCTAAGGAAATTCATTAAATAAAAATTTGAACGCGTTCATAGTTTTCAAAGAGTTAGTTTGTCCAAAAGTTAATTAATTAGAGTTTGTTACCAGATAATGAATTAAGTGTTGACTATTGCTTATAAATTAAAAAAAAATATTAATAAAATATTACTGCAAACGTAAGGGACATATAATTTGAGGCGATCGCATAATTATGGATCTCCTGGGATCATTGTCACTGCCTAATATTTAAATGTTTTTTTCTAAATAAGCAAGCATAACTTTTATATACCATCCTTCTCACAGCTCTAACTCGATACGTGATAAATTTGATATAATGGCGTCAAAATTCAAACTATTTTCTCCCATTTTTTAAGCCGTTTGAATAAGGGTTTAGATGGACAGCTGAGTTCGATGCTTTTAGCTAAAAAACATTGTATATATTATGTATAAACACAATGGTGTATATTAAATAATGTTTACATAATATTCCTCCGTAGTTTATAATCAATTTATATTGGCTTTGTATTTTTGCAGAAAATATGCCAAAAAGACATTTAGCAGATCCAAAAATATATACTGACTTTACATCCGAATTGATATATCACTTTGGTTAAAAATTTTCAGAGAACAGTTTTAAAAATTCCTGTTCCCTTTTTGAAAACTTTGTCACGCTACAAAACTATGACAATGACTTCATTTTCATTTGAGAAAAATTCTTGAACAGAAATATGGAAGATTTTGGGGAATTTCAGTAAAGCAGGAAACATTTTCTGAATGTGGAATAACGTGTGTAAAAACAAAGTGATAAATTTAGGGTAGAGATATTGACCAATTATTTAATCAAATTCTCCTGACAAAACGAAGGATTGACAGCTCTGCGTGAGTATTTTAATCAAATTTATAACAACTAGGTACATTCAACTTCGTAAAGGTCCCAATAAGGTGGGTTTATTGGGGATTATTCAATCTTTTAGTGACGCCCTAAAGCTTTTTTAGTAAAGAGCAGTTTTTTATTGAAGTCTAATAAATTAATTTATTATTTTTCCCCTGTTTGTAGAGAATATTTCTATATGATACGTATGTAATTTACATATATTATCTAGATACAAAAACAGTTTTCCAAATTTGCATTTAAGTTTAATTATTAATAGTATTTATGGAAAATAAATTTGTAAGTAAAATCGGTGTTTATAATTTCGCTACGAATCTCCTTGTACATTTGCAACTTTGCTTCAAAGGAGTCGTGGGTGTTTATGTTTATACATAAATAAATGGTTGGTTTCGAAAAATAATTGTTCAAATTCAATGCCACTTTTACTTTTTGCTCCAGTCGTTGCCGTAGTTATCGGATTGTATCTTGATGCCAACTATTCAATGTGATGTCGTTGATGGAAGTAAGTCCCTAAAAATTTTTCATAAAATACATTACAACATTTCGATAATCGGAAGCAAACTCATTTTAAATTTAAACAAACGGATAAAATTGCAAAATAAATCGTTTTGCAATATAGAAATGCTTATACTTGGTTATTCCAGATCTCGTCCATTTTTTACTATAGTTAATTCAATTATTAACAAAAATGATTTAATTTCTAAGAATTTTTAGAATATAAAGATTTATTATGTTTTCTATTTCAATATTTTAGATTTAAAAATAGTATGGATAAAAATTTTCAAATGCATGATTTCCACTGTTATGCAATAACTAAAAATTATTTGAATGCATTTTGGAGTATCGATTATAAACTTAAAAAATATATTGATAAAATAAGTTCATACACCACTACTGCATTTAAGGCGATAAAATTTGCGACGATGATTTATTTTTTAAAACGATTAGTGTTTTTTAACCAAATCAGTATTTTTTTAAATTTGCGACAATCAAAAATATCAAATTTAAAACGAAATTTCATTCATATCAGGCGATTTTAATGAAACAAAATTCAATTCAATTCAAAATTCATTCTTTCTCCGAACTTGATGAAAGACAAGTCGGAAAAATCATGATAATACAATTGACACGGATTGAACAAACTTGTTTATATTAAATATTGAAATACTAAATTTTCAAAATTATAAAATCATTATCATTGAATTAAAGCTTTAAATTAAACATCATTGAAATATTTAATACTTATGTATCGCTATACGCTAACACGCCATGATACACGACCAATCTCCCATTCTGTTGCTGAATGGCAAATTTATTATGACGGTGTCGAGGTTCAAAAAATTTTCCGTATTTTCTCAACCGTTTGGAAATGAATATATAGCTGAGTTAAAAATTGATTATATTATAATTTTATGATAATTATATTATTTGCTTAATCCTGATAAAACATAGCGACGACAAAATTCCGTGGAGAAAGTTCTATCAATTTTATAAATTCATAAAAAGTATTGCTGTTGTCATGTTAATTATTGCATTTATTTCCTGATCTATAAAACAATTAAACCATTTCTGATAGTATAACTCGAAAATAATTTTGTAGCTTTAAACGCTATTTATATTTTTGGAGCAAATGACCTTTATAACATAAAGTGTCTGATTGAAGCTGATATGTACAATAAGTGCAATATGAGTTTGTTGCGAGTTCAAGAAATTGTTAGGGAAATGTAAAGGCTATATTTCTTTGCTTTCATATTTAAATAAGTAGTTGGTTTTTGGGAATAATCCTCTAAGATCATTGCCGCATTTATTTTTCATCGTAACACATGCTGAAAGTTAAGTTGTTCTAAAAGAAACAAGAAATTTGGTGAAAGTTGTGTAATGACGTCACGGGAAATTAATTCCTTAAGGTTTATACACTTACATTAGGTAGCAAACAATTTCTACATAACAATTTCAGAGCGATTTTAATATCCTCTTGCATTTGCGGACTCAGAAACCGTATGCGGCGTGAATGTCAAAAAAATTTGATGCGGCGTTGAGATGTATATCAATGTGATAATTATAAATTGCTATTCATTGTTAAGAGAATAATTATAAAATACGGTGACATATTGAATAAAAACTCTTTAGACATAGTTCCTGGAAAATACGGATTTTTAAATGAAAAATCAATAATTGATTTTTTATCTAATACCGACATGCAAATAAATAAATAAAATAATTTGGAAGAAAATCACAGCTGTTTTAATATAGAAATTTTTTATTCTTCATGACACAAATTCACAATAATAATAAGGATTTAATATATCCCCCGACCAACCAATTACTTTATTGTAATTAACACATACGCTTTTTCCACACTTAAATTATATTAGACCACACTTTTTTGTTTAAAAAACGTTTTACAATAATTTATTCCTATTTACGTATCTTTTATTTGTATATATATTCCCACATTTTACTTTCAATTTTCCATTTTCCACCTTTAATTCTGTATTTTGTCTGGTTTGTGTTTTTACATTTACGGAGATTCTGTTTAAATGCTTTGTTTACGCTTACATTTAGCATGATTGGCAATAAATTATTTTTACATTTTATTTAAATATTATTCCATATATTTTTAAAGGATATTTTAATTTTTTGCCATAGAAAATGTGAAACACATTTAATAAAATATTTGAAACATTTTTATAACAATTTCCTTAAACATTTCCATAATCTTTCTTATTTTGATTTAATAGGTGTTTCTAATTTGAAATTTAATCTGTTTTTCAACAGCCTTTCACAATAATAAATAATGATGATTCGTAGGAGTTTTAAAGATTTAATTTAATTTAATTATTTAATCTTATGAAGATTTGTCCTCCATACTCTTTTACTTTGCTTTTCCGCCGAGATGAAACACTGAGAGAGTTCATGAGAATAATTATTACGTATAGGTTGTAGTTTTATACTGCATTTTTAAATCGTACTAATTAATTTTTTTAATTTCAAATAACCACAAATAGTTTGTTTATGAATATTATAAGTTTGTATCTACAAATGTATTTATTCAATATTGTATGTTTCACAACTATATGCACTTGCTTGCAAATTAAATTTGAAAAGTTCAACGCCATTTGTAATTTCCACTTTGAGAGTTGTCGTAAATTAGCTCAAATTCTACTGACATTTAAATGCATAGAAAATGGTTGCGTCAAAACCATAATTAAAAGCCAGTTTAGGAAATGAAATAAATAACAATTTGAATGCGTTTTCAGTTTTTACAGATTGTGTCCAAAAGTGTAATACTAATATTGGAGTTTGTTACGAGTTAATGAATGAACCTTTTAAATGAATTGGCAAATTTTTTAACATTATTAATAACCGGGGGTGTAAAGATTATATTTATTTATTTCTACATTGAGGAAAACTTGGAATGTTTGAAAAATAGAATATTCTGCAACATAGAAACATCCATTGATTATTTCAGATATCACACGTTTACAATAGTAACCTCGTAGATGCAAAAATTATTAGCAATAATGATTTTAAATACTAAGCATTATTTTTAAAATGAAGACTAACTTTATTTATTCAAAATTTTTAATACTAGGGGGAAATATTTTCAAATGCTTTCTTCCTACTGTTTCACAATGGCGACATCCAAGTGATCCCAGAGTGACGCAATATTATTATAAGTCCAATAATTATTGAATCATTATTAAATATTGAACCTTATTGTAGACTGTTGAATGGAAAATTTAAAAAAATATAAAAATAAAATATTTGTGCAAACGTATGTCGATAAAATTTGAGATATCATCTCATAAATTTGGATCTCATGGGATCATTTCACAGGTGAATATTAACATGTTTTTTGCTATGAGCAATTAAAAATTACATTAGCATCAGAAAAACTAATTTTGACAACATTACAGTAAAACAAATTTATTATGATGGCGTCAAATGTCAAAACATTTTCTCCAACTATTTTAAGCCAATTGAATGTTTTTAAATGGACTGTTGAGTTCGATGTTGTTAGCTTTGAAACAAGTTCCGTTTCTGAAAATTCTTCAAAATAAATATGATGGATCTTGAGAGGTTTCAGTAAAACAGCGAACATTTTCTGAATGTGCAAGAATAGTGTGCAGAAAATAAATTTTGTAAATTCAAGGTGGAGATGTTGACAAAATATTTAATTAACTTGTTTTTAAATTACAAAACGCAAAATTGACAGCTCCGCAGAAATAGTTTAATTAAATCTATAACAGCGTTTGTAAGAAATATTTTTATTGAAGTACTAATAATTTTATTTATTAATTACATTTTTTAAACATTTTAATAATTTTTAAGTTTAATTATCAAAGGTATGTAAATAAATTCGTAACTAAAAACGCTGTTTATATATTTACGCCAAATCACTTTGTAAATTGTAACTCTGCTGCAAAGGAGTCGTGGATGTTTATTTTTATATTTAAAGCACCGCCCAATCACATTAAAACGACAATATAGGAGTGTATATATGCACCATAAATGTGAATATGACGCACCTCCTATATGGCGGTATGTTTAAAATTTTCAAGAAAAAAAGTAAAAATCACCATTTGTGACCCGGGGACTCACTAGCTACGACCAAAATAAAATAACCAACATGAAAGTAATTTTATGGAGTTTCAGAATTACCCCCCAGGAAAAGGTCTGCGAGTTACAGTTTTTGCCATAAAACACTCGTCAAAATTTTGAATTATCCCTCCAAAAACAAGCCAAAATTTTAAAAATGGTAAATTTAGTCCAAAATTGTTCTTACGATTTAAGGACCTTTCGATTGACGTATTGACGTATTGTTGACTTTCTACGTTCGGATTTACGGATTTTGGAAAAACGTTGGTCTTTTATAGGAGAAGGTAGAAATAAATAGATTCTAAAAATATTTGTCCAATTTCAAAGCCGTTTTTGCCTTTTGTTCCATCTTCGCATAAAGAAGATTATTCATAATTATCGCTATCTGCTTCTATTTGTTCAATGTGGTGTACACTGAACTCTTGCTATAAGAGAACGTTATAAATCACCAAAATCGGTCTCTTATGTAGGAATTCCCTTATAGGGAAAGTTAGTATGCATATAAATATGAATGATATGTGGGCCCAAATGATCTCTTGCAGAGAGTTCTTTTATATGGAGATCTTTTATAGCGAGAGTCCAGTGTATCATGTCGTTGATGGAAATAAGTCACTAAGTTTGTCACATAATAAATCAAAATGTAGACATCAAATTCACAGAAACTTTTAAAAAATTGTTTCCTATAACTATAGAATAAAACTATATAGTTTTTATTTTCCAATAGTTTGAGCCAACTCAATTCCACAATACTTGCTATAATCTTGGGCGCATTTAGTTCGAAACCTTCCCCGTTTAGCTCATTGCATGCTGGATTTCCGTGGATACCGTACTGTTTTGCATCTGTGACATCCCCGAAAATGAGAACAAATCAGTGATGACAAAGATACACAATATTAATTTCAGAAGTCAATCACCAACATCAAACCAGCCAAAATTCAATTTTAGAAATTAATAAAATACATTATAACGACATTATCGATAATCGGAAGCACGAGCTGCAAATCATTGGAAAAATGTTGAAAACAAGCAAGAAAATCTTAAGGAATTGTAATTCTGAATATAAACGGGAAATATTGAGTCTATATTATAAAACTTAGCCAGAATTGTTTACAAGACGTTTGAAATTATACAAAGTTTGATTGGGTGAATTCAACTTTTTCACTATCATCGGGTCAGAAAAACCTCATTATAACCTGGCAGAAAAGAAGAATTGCAAATAATGAATACTTCTGAACGCAACATCCCTGCTGAACGACAACAAATTTATTTGGCGTTAAACTCTTTACAATTCAAAACAAACTTTTGTGAGAATACATTACCGTGACATGCAAACAAGAAACTAACCAGAATATTATGTCAACAATAAATTTTTTTTAGAAAATCAGCTAACTTTTAAAAAAGAACTAATGTAAAATGTGCGACATTTAAAATTTAAACAAGTGGATTAATTTCCAAAATAAATTATTTTACTATATAGAAATGCTTCTTGATTATTCCAGATGTCGTCCATTTTTTATTATAACAAATTTTATATTATTAACAAAAATGATTTTAAATACTAAGAAACGAAATATTTTGTATGTAAATGTGCAAAAATCTACAATTAAATTTAATACAAAATGTTATTCAATCTCGGTGATTTTAATGAAACAATACTCAATTCAATTCAAAATTCATCCTCCAAACTTGACAAATGACGATTGTCCAAAACGTCATGCTAATAAAATTTAAACTGAGTGAATAAACTTGCCTACATTGAATATTGAATTACAACATATTCAAAATTATGAAATTCTTATCACTGAAGCACAATTTCGTGATCACTTTTAAATACATATATGCGATACAATTCAGTGGCAAAATAACAATAGAACAACTATGGCTAATCGTAAATTTATTCCGACGGTGTCCAGGTTCAAAACATTTTCGCTATTTTCTATTCCGGTTGAAAAAGTTTTTAATGAATATACAGTTGGGTTCAAAAGTAAATTCCAATTTTAATTGTAGGCAATAATATTATTTATTTTTCTTGACAGCACAGAGCAACGGAAGTTCCGTGGAGACAGTTCTATGAATTTTGTAAAACCATAGAGAATATTGCTGTTAATATATTAATTATTGCATTTATTACCTGATTTAGCAAATGGCGGTGATTGTAAAATATGATAAAGGGTACAATGCTTGCAAATAAACGTCTTTTTGGGCTAACTAAAATCGCTAAAATTTCTATGTCGTTTCTAGTTTTGGATTGCCGATTTCGTTGTGACTGATGGAGTCCGATGCTGACAATAAATGCAATATGAGTTTGTTCCGAGTTCATAAATTAGTTTTAAAGAATTCTCATTCCACAAACATTTACATCAACAAATAACGATCACCACCACTGCTCTTGTTTTTTTAGGTTCAAGTGGTTCAGATATTTTTTTTTCGTTTTATATTCAATTTATATTGGCATTGGTATTTTGCTGAAAATATCCCCAGACAATTCGCACATCCAAAAATATATACTGAGTTTACATCCGAATTGATGCATTATTTTGATTAAAAAATTCCAGAACAATTTTAAAAATGCCAGTTTCCTTTCTGAAATTTTTGTCACGCTACAAAATGCTGATCAATATAATTGGCGTTAAATTTGCCAAAGTTCGAGAAAAAGGTTTGCGAGAATAAATTATCGTGAAACCAGAAATTGAAACTAACAAGAATTTTATTTCAACAATACGAAAAATAATTGGAACATCATTTCCTCAACTAATGTAAAATTGTGGGAATGCGAACGCATTTAAAATTTGAACAAGTGGAGAAAATTAGAAAGCCAATTAATTTATAATATAGAAACTCTTCTTGAGTATTTCAGATCCCGTCCTATTGTATTAATTATCACACAAGATGCACATGATTTTAAATAATAAGAATTTTTGAAGATTTAATTTATTTTGACAAAATATGTTATTAAAACACACTGCAGCACTTATGGCGATAAATGTTGCGACGATGTCATTTTCAAAATTATTTACTTTTAGCCAAATGGGTATTTTTGTGCGAAAATAATAAATTTAAACCGGAAATTTATTCAAACTACGTAATTTTAATGAAACAAAATTCAATTCAAAATTCAGCCTTTCTTCGAACTTGGTTCAAGACAATTGTCCATAAACTTCATGCTAATAAAATTTATATTGAGCGAACAAACTTGTCCATATTGAATATCGAAATACTACATCTTCAAAATTAGGAAACCATTAACAGTGAATTTCATGATTACTTATCGCTACATGTAACAAAAATCGACACAGAGCAGGAAGAATTTCGGCTAATTATGTAAACTAGTAAATTTATTATGACGGCGTCGAGGTACAAAACATTTTCCGTATCTTGCAAACCGATTGAAAATGGTTTAACTAAAAACGAATACACAGTTTAGTAAAAACTAGTGATTTTAATTTTAACTATAGGAAATTAAATTATTTGTATATCCTTACAAAACAGCGCAACGAATAAGTTCCACGGAAACAGTTTACCAGTTTTATAAAACCATAAAGAATATTGCTGTTGATGTGTTAATTATTGCATTAATTACTTGATTTAAAATATGATAAAGGGTTACCAACAATGCTTACAAATAATTGTCAATTTTGGCGAATTATATTTTGTTAGAATTCCATGCCGTTTTTATTTTTGAGTTGTCCTTATAAATCAAATTAGATGTCTCGGAGCCATTTTTTGACAATTATTGCAATTTGAGTTTATTACGAGTTCATAAATTTCTTTTAAATGAATCGTCAGTCCCGAAAATGTGCATCAACAAATAACGATCCCTACCGTTCTTGGTTTTTTTAATTTAAGTAAGTTGGATTGTAAATGTGCTAGTTATTTGATTTTATATTTACAACATGCTTGGTTTTTGGAAATAATTCTCCAAAGATCAACGCCACATTTATTTTTCATCCCCATGCTCCGAGAATAATGGTTTATTATTTCAGTCCCACCTTAACATTTGTTTTAATGAGCTTGTGGGAATTTTATTCGTCAAAGTTTTACAATTTATTAATGATAATTAATGTTGAAGCAAATTTGCAGAAACTTTCAAATTTATTTGAGTTTAGAAATAATCATGCAAGGAAATAAAATAAGGTAAGTTTTTTAGAATTTTAGACAAATTTCTCAAAATTTTACCAAACTCATGCATAACGTGGAATGCGATTGTACACATTGCCCTCTCGACAACTATATTCGGCGTAAAAGTCAGTAATTATAATTTTGTTCAATGCTAGCAATTTTTTAAACGAATGTAATGTATTAAAAACATTATAACAAAGTAATGTACAACTAAAATATTTGCTTAAAAATCTAATACAATGTAATAATTATTATGCAATATTAATAATTATTTTGAAAAAAAGTATTGACAGCAGCTGCAGTAGAAGGATTATTTATATTGATGAGGACATTTTTTTATTTATTTAGTTCCGCGCATGTGTGTGTGTAATTATGGACCGTTGGTGGGTTTTATACAAAAATAATGAAAAATATTCAATGAAATTTAGAAATGATTTTAAATACTAAGAAATGAATTTTTTCGTAAATGTCAAAAAATCTACAATATTTAATTTAAAACGAAATGTTATTTAAACTCGGTGATTTTCACGAAACAATATTCAATTCAATTCAAAATTCATCCTTCAAACTTGATGAAAGACAATTGTCGGAAACGTCATGCTGATAAAATCTAAAATGAGTGAACAAACTTGCCTACATTGACTTGAATAAAATTACTACATATTCAAAATTATGAAATTCTTATTTTTTGAAACATAATTTCGTGTTTATTTGTAATTTATCACTATATGCATTAAAAGTTACTACCAGAAAGAGTGACAAACATTTTTGAGTCGCTCGCCACTGGTAAATTTATTATGACGGCGTCGAGATACAAAACATTTTTCTTATTTTTCAAACCAATTCAAAATGTTTTAAATGAAAATAAATATACAGTGTAGTAAAAAAGTGTTTTTAATTTTAACTAATCAATTATGTTACTTATTTTTCCTGACAAAACAGAGCGGCGACAACTTATCGCTACATGCAACAAATTTGAACGATGAAGAAGTCTAGGAGGGTTATCTAGAACAACGTACAAATAAAATATTTATTATGATGGCGTTGAGGTACCAAATATTTTCCCTAAACAGTTTTTTGTAAACCTTTAGAAGTATCGAAGTTACAGAACACCATAGTTAAAAGTTATGTTTAAGGAGGTTATGGGAAATTAAATTCAAAGTTTTACACTTAACGACAAATAATGTGGAAGCAAATCTAAAAGGAAGTTTCGAGAGTTTCTTTCAGTTAAAAAATAATTATGCAATGAAATGACAAAACGTAAATTATGTATTAATTTAGCCAACTTTACTTAAATTTAGCCATAGCGATGACGAAACCAAAATTTGGTACCTAACGCGCACTCGAAAAATATATTCGGCGTAAAAGTCAGCAATTATAAATTTTTTCAATGCTCACAATACTTTTTAAACGAAGGTAATGTTTTACAAAAATAAAATATCGCTACAACATTCGCTCAAACATTCATACAGAATGACATAATCACCTATGAATTTTATTATTCAGTAAAAAATTGAAATCATAGAATTCTGTTTCGACAAAAGCGGAAGTTATTGCTGGCGTTGAGATTTACACCGATGTGATAATTATTACAAATTGTTACGCATTGTTCAAAAGATATTTATAAAATATTGTGATATCTCAAATAAAAACAAGTCTACAATATCCAACATCGGATATACATTGCTTAAGTATTAATCAAATAATGGAAACTTTTGTACCAAATATGCATTTGACTTGTATTTACCGTAGTTATCAACTCGACGTGGCTCGAGGGGTTGTGTGCTTCTAATTGTTAAAACTCGACATAACATTCATTTTCAGTCAAACTGAACACCACAAAGCCAGTTTTTAGCACAGCCTCGTCAACCTGATGCTCAAAATGAAGCAACTGACCTGAGGAACCCAAATATAAAATTTGATTTATTATTACCGCATCAAAACTAACAATTCTAATTAATTAAGCACAAAAATTACAGAATATGTTTTAATTTATGGAATTAATAAATATACAAGAAATAGCAGATCATCAAAATCAAATAAACTAAAATTCAATACTGGAAATTATACAAATAAATTACAACAAAAATTAAGATAATCGAGATCAAGGTCTGCAAATAATTGGAGAAATGTTGAAAACCATCAAGATAAAATATTTACGAAATTGTGATTTGTATATATTCGGAAGATTAGGTATACATTTAAAAAACTAGAATTTTTTATAAAATATTTGAATTTAAAAAGAACAGCAAATTTGTTTGGGCAAAAATCTTGTCTTTAAAATAAGGTCAGCAAATCCCTTTGGGAATATCGTTTGAAAATTCTAAAATGCACTACGCACGAGTTACCCTGAGTCCGCGCGTAGACAATTTTAAAATTGAGTGGCGTTAACGTTCAGACCTTTAACCTTTTCAAAGTCCGAAAAAATCATGAAGGGAGAATGAATTATTGTGTAATTTGAAACTGAATACAATATTTATTAAATGTATTTACAAAATCATTGAAAAATTAATTTAAAATAAATTAATTGAGAAACTCGCAAAATAGTGTAAACATCTCCAAACTTCTTCAACAATTCCAAGAAGTGAATAAGAAATACGAAATAAATTATTTTGGTGTTTTTTAATTGTTAGAAGTTTCGTCCATTTGCATACGTTCCAACACAATAGATGTAATAACAAAATTGATTTTAAATACCAAGAGTTATTTCAAGTGAAGATTTACTTTGTTTTGCTATTTTATTAAATTTAAAATATTAGGGAGAACTATTTTAAAATGCTTTATTCCTAATCTTATGCACAAGTGACATCCATGTAATTAAAAGGCTATGCGATTTAATCCAATGTGTTATAGATAATTAGATGATATTGTAAATAAAATGTAATTCATTGTTGAAATACATTGTAGGCCATGGATTATATAATAATAAAGTATATTGTTAAAATGTGTTGATAAAATATTGCCACAAACTAATGGAGATAAAATTTGTAATGGGGATTAATTTGGGACATTATGGAACCATTATCATAAGCGAAAGTTTTCATTTGATTGTTTATCTTTATCGCCTTATTCAAACCACGAAGGCGCAGACATGTTGAATTTATAACGTTAATGCTCATACTAAGCTGTACATTTATTATGGCGGCGTTGAAGTTTAAAACATTTTTCCAAAATGTTTAACCAAATACTTCAATGTTTTTAAATGGACAGTTCAGTTCAAAATTATAAAATAGAATAAGGAAAAATATTGTAGAGTATAAAACATAAATTAAAAAACAACTCCTCCCATGTTAATACTACATTATTTTCATTTGCTTGGTTGATATTCACGGAAAATATGCCGAGATAATTAACATTTTCTAAATTAATGCTAACATTTTATTTGAATTACTAATTATTATTAGGGTTGAAATAAAACATTCCAGCATAATTTTCAAAATAAAACACATTGAGCAATTCTAAATTATTATTTGCTGACAAAACAGAGCGACGAGAGAGAAAGTTCGAAAACAACACAGATTTAAAAACATTATAGAGAATCTTGGTGCATTTAAAAAATTTAAAGAAAATTTATTGCTTTTATATTATCGGATATTTTTCAATTTTCTTTAAATTATTGATAATACTTACAAGGATTAAGTTTCCAACTACCAACGGCGTTTATATTTTTGTGTCGAATTTCCGATCGTTGTGTGTTTAGCCAGTATTGAATTTTTCACGACTATATGAAATTACTAGCAAATTAAATTTGAACAGTTGAACGCCGTTGGTAATTTCTGGTCAGAACCTAACCTGCAAGAGGTCAATTTTCAACGCTTGAATTTGAATGCCTAGAATTTCGGTGTTTCAGAATAATATTAAAAAGCTTGTTAAACAAATTAATTGAATAAAAATTTGAAGGCGTTCATAGTTTTCAAAGAGTTAGTTTGTCCAAAAGTTAATTAATTGGAGTTTGCTATCAGTTAATGAATTAAGCGTTTAAACATATTGTTGACTATAGATTATAAAATTTAAAAATTATATTATAAAATATTGCTGCAAACGTTTGACCATAAAATTTGAGGCGATTGCATAATTTTGGATCTCCTGGGATAATTGTCACCGGTAAATATTTGAATGCTTACTGCTATATACTAGCTATTATTGCTTACGTGTGTCATCTATTATCCAACTCCGCCCTAACACCATGATAAATTTAATATGACGGCGTCGAAATTCAAACTATTTTCTCCAATTTTTTTAAGCCGATTGAATAATGTTTCTGGATGAACAGCTGAGTTCGATGCTTTAAGCTGAAAAACATTGTATATATTATGTATAAACTTAATTGTACATATTAAATAATGTTTACATAATATTCTCTCGTTGTTTATAGTCCAATTATATTGGTTTTTGCAGAACATATGCAAAAAAGACTTTTAGCAGATCCAAAAACATTTACTGTTTTTAAATCCGAATTGATATATCACTTTGGTTAAAAATTTTCAGAGAAAGCTTTCAAAAATTCCTGTTCCCTTTTTGAAAATTTTGTTATGCTACGAAATTATGACAATGATTTTTTTCATTTGAGAAAAATTCTTGAACAGAAATATGAAAGATGTTGGGGAATTCCAGTAAAGCAGGGAACATTGTCTGAATGTGGAATAGTGTGTAAAAACAAATTTGTAAATTTAAGGTAGAGATATTCACCAATTAATAAACTTTCTCCTGACAAAACGAAAGATTAGCAGCTCTGCGGAAATATTTTAATCAAATTTATATCAAGTGTGTGTAGAGAATATGTAATTTACATATTATCTAATTTAAAAATATATTTTTTAAAATTCATATTTAAGTTTAATTATCAATAGTATTTATGGAAAATTAATTTGTAAGTAAAATCTCTGTTTATAATTTTGCTAAAAATCTACATTTACATTTGCAACTTTGCTGTAAAGGAGTCTTGGTGTTTATTTTAATATATAAATAAATGGTTGGTTTCGACAAATAATTGTCCAAACACAACGTCGCTTTTAATTTTTGCTCCAGTCGTTATTAAATATAACGGATTGTATCTTGATGCCAACTATTCAATGTGGTGCACGATATCGTTGATGGAAGTAAGTCCATAAAAATTTTTCATAAAATATATTACAACATTTCGATAATCGGAAGCAAACTCATTTTAAATTTAAACAAACGGATAAAATTGCAAAATAAATCGTTTTGCAATATAGAAATGCTTATACTTGGTTATTCCAGATCTCGTCCATTTTTTATTATAGTAAATTCAACTATTAACAAAAAGGATTTAAATTCTAAGAATTTTTAGAATATAAAGATTTATTATGTTTTCCTGTTTCAATATTTTAGATTTAAAAATAGTATGGATAAAAATTTTCAAATGCATGATTTCCACTGTTATGGAATGATTACAAATTATTTGAATACATTTTGGAGTATCGATTTTAAACTTTAAAAAAAATTATTGATAAAATATGTGAATGCATAACTGCTGCACTTAGGGCGACAAAATTTGCGACGATGATGTCATGTTAAAAACTATTAATTTTTTTAACCAAATCAGTATTTTTTAAAAATATGCGACAGTAGAAAAAACAAATTTAAAACGAAATTAGGTGATTTTAATGAAACAAAATTTAATTCAATTCAAAACTTAATTTATCTCCGAATATGATAAAAGACAATTGTCGGAAACTTCATGTTAATATAATTGACACTGAGTGAACAAACGTACTTATAATAAATAATAAAATACTAAATTTTAAAAATTATAAAATTATTAGATACATATCACTGAAATAAAGTTTTAAATCAAGAGTTGAAACAATTAATATTTATCGCTCAGAAAAAGAAATGCTTATTCTTGGTTATTCCAGATTTCGTCCATTTTTTATTATAGTAAATTCAATTAATAACAAAAAATGATTTAAATTCTAAGAATTTTTAGAATATAAAGATTTACTATGTTTTGCTATTTCAATATTTTAGACTTGACAATAATAGGGACAAATATTTTCAAATGCATTATTTCCACTATTATAGAATAATTAACAACTATTTAAATACATTTTGGATTATCGATTATAAACTTAAAAAAATATATTGATGAAATATGTTCATACACCACTGCTTAAGGCGATTAAATTTGTGACAGTGACGTCAAAAACTCTTACTTTTTTAACCAAATCAATACTGTTTTTAAATATGCGACAGTAGAAAGGGAAAATATCTTTAAAACGTAATTTATTTCATTATAGGTGATTTTAATGAAACAAAATTTAATTCAATTTAAAATTCATTCTTTCTCCGAACTCGATGAAAGACAATTGTCGGAAACATCATGCTAATGCAATTGACACTGACTGAACAAACTTGCTTATAATAAATATTGAAATACTAAATTTTAAAAATTATAAAATCATTATCACTGAAATAAAGTTTAAAATTAAAATTTGAAACAATTAATATTTATCGCTATACGAAAAATACAACGACGCAAACATAGTAACGACGTGTGTTAAATTGATTGGTAAATTTATTATGACGGTGTCGAGGTTTCACACATTTTCCGTATTTTCTGAACCGTTTGGAAATGTTCTGAATGAATATACAGTTGAGTTAAAAAGTGATCTTAATTTACTTAACTATTATACAACTATTATTAACTACATATATTTACAATTAGTGCAATATGAAATTGTTGCGAGTTCAAAAAATTTGTTTTTTATGCATTGTCAGTTCAAAAGAATTTAAATCCACAAATAACGATTACCACCGTTCTTTTATTTTAGGTTCCAGTGGTCCTGTGTGAAGGCTGTATTTCTTTGCTTTCATATTTAAATAAGTATTTGGTTTATTGGAAATAATTCTCAAAGATCAACGCCGCATTTATTTTTCATCGCAACACGAAGCATGCTTTTAGAATACAGTCTCTCTCAATCGACGATATGTTTAATAAGGTTACGAGAAATGAATTCATTAAGGTTTACACTTGATAGTAAATAATGTACAATCAAATTGATCAATCAAATGAACTTTTAGAAGTTTCTTTCAGTACAAAAATAATTATGCAAAATAAAATGCCAAGTCATAAATTTATCAAGTCATAAACTTACAAAGTTCCTTTAATCTTGCCATTATCTTGGAAGCACTTGGATCTTCAGCACGTTTAGCCCAGTGCAGCAGTCATTATTTGGCCGGGAAATTGATCACAATCTAAAACTAAAATGTTCGGGCCATTTTTCCATAAATCTAAAGTTTATTGTAAAAAAGGCCTTTTTGTATATTTAAATTTGAATTAAGTTTGAATCTTAATATGATAATATTTTTAAATTACTCCAGAGCAATTTAGTGGCAACGGCTTTCCACATTCTGGTGCCAGAAGTAGTTCCGACCTGCAATCATGTGGAGCAAACCCGGAAAACATATGCAGCGTAAAAGTTAAAATAATTTTAATGCGGAGTTGAGATGTATTTATATCGTTGTGATAAATATAAATTGCTACTCATTGTTAAAAATATATTTATAAAATACAGTGACATGTTGAATAAAAACTCTTTAGACATAGTTCCTCGGGAAATACGGATTTTTAAATATAAAAAATCAATAGTTATTTATTTATTATATATATATATATATATATGCAAATAAATAAATAAAATAATTTGGAAAAAAATCACAGTTGCTTTCATATGTATAGTTCTATTCTTCATGACAAAAATTCACAATAATAACAATAATGATTTAATGTATCCAACGAAAAACCAATTACATTGTTCTTATTAAAACATACGCGTTCCACCTCTAATTATATATTTTTTCTGGTTTGTATTTTTACATTCACGGAGCCTCATATATTTTAATGCTATGTTTACATTTAGCATTACATACTGGCAATAAGTTATTATTACATTATTTTATTTTGATATTATTCCCTATATTTTAGAGGATATTTAAATTTTGCCATAGAAAATGCGATATACATTTATTAAAATTATTTTGAAACATTTTTATAACAATTTCCATGAACATTTCTATCATCTTTTTTATTTTGACTTAAAAGATGACTCTTTGAAATTAAATCTATTATTCACCAGCCTTTCAAAATTATGATTTATGATGATTCATAGGTGTTCTAAAGCTTTAATTTAATTTAATTATTAATTATTAAATCTTATGAAGATTTGTCCCCTATACTCTTTTACTTTGCTTTGCCGCCGAGATGAAACACTTAGACAGAGAGTTCATGAAAGATATTACGTAGTTTGTAGTTTTATATTGCATTTTTAAATCGTACTAATTTGTTTTTTTTAATTTAAAATAACCACAATTGTGGTTAGTTGAATAATTTGTTTATAATTATTATAAAAAATATTTTTAAATTTAATTACGAACACCGTGATTTTTTTTAAACGAAAATAGCAATGAAATGGGCTCATCAATCCGAAATAAATTTTAATTCATGAACCGTCATAATTATTGTGCAACATTCGTATCTGAATGAAAAAAGTATTTACAGCAGCTGTAGTAGATGGATTATTTAGATTGATGAGATCATTTTTTAAATTTAACCCACGTTTATTTATGAACTGTTGACGTGTTTTAAATTCGAAAATAATGCAAACGAATCAATGGAATTTAGAAATGATTTAAAGAGAATTGAAATTATAAAAATTTAACTTTTTAGAGTTTCACTACAAAGTTTATGTAAATCGTACAACAAACTCATTTCCACGATTAAAATCTAACTGCAATTGCTCGGTGAACAATAAAATAACCAAAATGTCTTTAAAAATCTGAAAATAATTTTTTTCGAATAATTTCTTCAGAATCAAAAATAAATTCAGAATCCGCGGGAAAATGATAAAGAAAGCAGAAATAGTACGCTGAACAAATAAGAAAACTTTGTTACATCAATAAAAATAAAAAAAAAATAATTCGGAAAAATAATTTAGGATATAAAAGATAATTTAAACAAATAACTCGTTCGATGTTAATATTCGATTAGAGTCTACTCTGGACATTCGAGCTGAGCGGTCGCATAGTGGGCTCTCTCTGTAGTGAGGCGTCTCTCACTCGATTGTCCAAGAACACAGGAGACGCCTAATACTCTTTAGTCTCCCTACTTACCGGGTTTCTCTGCGCCAGTGACAAGTGAACCTTTGCCGAGTGAGAGTGACACGGTCCGAAGTTTAGTG
>JAQGAK010002618.1:0-19210 GCA_034696945.1 Lipothrix lubbocki
CAGCTCTAATTACTAATTACATTTCTCATAGCTCAAATTACTAATTACAAATTACGTTCCTCGCGACCAGTGTTATTCTGTTACATTCCTGAAAATTTCATTGAAATCTGTCCAGGTTTGAAGTTTGACCTGGGTTAAAGTACGGTAACCTGCAAGTCAAACTGCTGAAGTTAAGGTCACGAAACTTTCGCGTTCGCAAGATCCCTCCGTCGCCTTTAAAATGACACTAATACAATTACAATCGGGTAAGTGGAGGAGAGCAGGACACGAATGTAAAAATATTAATATAGTAGGGATAATATATAGTAAGTTCACATGAAACCTGTAAGGGAAAAACACGTCGGTCGAATTTAATGAGTTTCTTTGATTATTGACCACACTTAGGCTGCCCTGGTTGCATTCCAGTGGAAATATTTGAAACCGAGTACACCCATAGAAAGATACGGGTAAAAACCCGAATTTTCGGGAGATCCGGATTTGCTCCAAAACAGCTCGTCAAATTCTTACGCGGTTTTCTGATTAATGTATAAGACTGCATGCTGCTCTGTAGTCCGGGAGCGTTTTTGAAAAATCCGAAAAACAGCTTCAAAATTTAAAAAATTTTTAAAAGATGCTCAAAACGTAATGTAAATCAAAGAAGTTTTTTCACAATTATGTGTCATTATATAAATTATTACTTTTGTTATTATTTTTGTTAATTATACTATTATTATTATACTTTTATGACGACAAAGAACAACTTTTTAAAAGATTATATTGACAGCATTTAATAATTCATTCCCTTTGACCAAAAAAATTAAAAATCAAAATGAAGCACCATGGATAACCAGGGAAATAAAACAATTAGCAGAACACTTTAAAATAAAAACATTTGAAGATAAAAATTCCTTGAAAGAATTAAAATTATCCAATTTGATTCAAAAATAAAATATAAACAAAATATTTGCACAAATATAATGACTTGAACTGTGAATTGGTTTAGGGTCGTAAGAACTGTTTGTGATATGAACAAAAATATTTGTGTTGTAAAATTGCAAATAAATTTAAATATTAAAGATAAAAAAGAAATTTTGAATAAAATAAATAAGTTTTTTACTGATATAAATAATACATATGAGCCAATAAATACATATAATCTTGATAATATTACCACTAAAGACATTCCACTAGAATTAAGTGAGTATGAAGTTTTTAAAAGGTTATCTTTATTACCTGTCACTAAAAATAATGTTCCAGGAGCTTTGCCAACAAAAATAATAAGGAACTTTGTTGGCTTTTTACCGAACCCTTAACTCATATTTTTAATTTTTCCCTAAAAAAGTATACAATACATCAATCCTGGAAAACTGGTTATATAACACCAATCCCTAAATCTCCATGTGTTATCACGTTTAACGATATTAGACCCATATCACAAACTAATTTATTTTCAAAAGTAATCGAAAATTTTATTTTTAAACGGCTTTATAGCCAAATAATAGATAAACTGGAAAAAAATCAAAATGGCACAGTTCAACAAGCGTCGACATCTCACTATCTAACAAATATGTATGACTTTATTTACAGAGGTATAGATAGACAAAATTATTATGTAATATTAATATTAATAGATTTACGAAAAGCATTTGATTTAGAAGATCATAATATTTTAATAAAAGAACTAATAGAACTAGAAGTAAACTCGCATGATGTTATGTGGGTAATGGATTTCTTACACAATAGAAAGCAATGTTCAAAAGATGGTAATTTATTATCAGATATTTTAAGTATCAACAATGGAACTCCACATTGAACTAAATTGGCTCCGTTATTATTTAATAATATTAATTAATGTGTTATTTAAAAAAATCAACCAAAAATATTGTTCACGAAACTACTTGACTGTAGCCTTCGTAGATGATTGTACGATTGCTGAAATTGTTAAATATAACGAAAAGCCTAAAATCCAGGAAATTTTAACTGATGTTAATAATTGGTGTAGTGGAAGTAAAATGCTAATAAATCCAGAAAAATTTCAACAAATTATTATAGATCCTAGCAAAAATAATAAATATTCTAATTTAGAATTACAAATCAATAATACTCTAATACCAAATATAACATCATGTAAATTGTTAGGTGTTCAAATTAATAAAAATTTAAAATGGAGTAACCATGTTGATTCTATATTAAATAAGGCTAATACTCGACTATACATGTTAAGAAAACTTAAACAACTTAAATTTTCAAAACAAGAACTGCTAATAATTTATGAAGCATACATTCGCGTCATAATAGAATATGCATGCCCTGTTTGGTGTTCAAATGTGACAAAAAGAGATAAATGCAGAATTAATAGTTTTGAAAAAAGATGTTTATCTATAATTTTAAGTAAGCGTGTTAATAGAAATAATTATTATGATGTACTTTAGAAGAAATAAATGTTTGGTTAATGAAGTAATATGTAAAAGAAATAGGTATTATAATTCTACAGTACCATATCTAATAAGGCAATTTAATAAGGAATATAGGTTAAATGCAATCCATGCTTAACTACTATGATTCAATTAAATAATTAGTTTAATGTAATTATTGTTATTATTATGTAATGATTATTAAAACATTGCTAATTAAATTTATGTAATGATTATTAAAACATTGTTAATTAAATTTAAGTCAACTATCTTCGACACTAAAAACTTCTTGTGTATTTTCACGAAATCAATGGTATTAGTGTTGTGAATGTATTATGTGACAATAAATCAAATCAAAATCAAATACCTATATTTTTAGTATTTATTTTCATCGTGTAACTGCGTAACATGCTTTAATCCAATAGTGTTTAATTAATACTACTTACCTCATTACTACTTCATACTTACATATGTACTATATTCTTATTATTTCTTATAGTATTACCTGATAGAAACCAAAATATTATACGAACAATCCAATCAAGTGGATAAACAGAAAATGCAGCCAGTACTCAAACTTAGATTTCTCATGCATAGTTTCCTGCTCTGTTCAACCTTTGTATTTCTCGTGTTTACGACGTTCACGTTTAAAGTATTTCTTCCAAGACTTTAACCCTGAGTGTCACCAAGATATGTAAACTTTATGAGAAAATTTAATTTTAACAGGATTTTTTTGAAAAATCGAAAAAAATAAATTAAAAAATTATGTGCGGTGTAAACAAGGAATATGCACATGTGTGAATTGGTGTCCTAGATAGGACACAAAAATTTCCGAAAATTTTTATTTCTTATGGAAATTAACATGCACAATTTTAAGGAAGACGTGGTCCCTCCTTACTAACATAAATTGATTTTTCACACTTGGGGGGTTATAACTCGATAAAGGGGGGGAACCCGCACAAAAGATGTACGGGGTATGTTTACTCTACTAAATGTCTACTTGGTGTAAAAATTTCAAATCCGTAGCTTTGGGTCATCCCGAGAATGTTCCTTGTAAGAATAAATTTGACTCCTACTCCTGCCGTTATAAAAAGTTTACACTGTAATATTTCTATTTATTTATGAGCTTGTGTGGAAATAAGGTTGAATATATGTGTAAGTATGCAAAAAATGTTGACTGCTGTAAACAAAATAAATATTTTTACTGCAGCGAAACTTGTCAAGGTTAACCTAATAAAAAGTTGTATCTGCCAATTCTTGTGTAAATTTTAGTAACTCGTGTGTTTTGTTGCATCTGTCGCCTTGAAGGTGTAGAGTGGGTTAATCTGCATATTGCGTAAATGCAAAATACGTTATCCACTATCATTTTTTATGACTGATGGGTAAACTCCAGCAATTCTAACGGATTTTTTATTGAAGCATAATAGTTTCCAATGATTGTACATGTACATTTTGTAACTCAATGCTTTTTAAACGCGCTAACTCACTTTGCAACAATATGATGCTCAATACGCCTTCTTGCATTTAGGATATATTGGGATAACCCATTTTGCACCTCCTGCAAGCGGTATTTATAAAATCAAATATTATTATGTTATACAATAATAATTATTGTATAACATTATTGTAAAGCAGAATCGGCAAAACAGAAACCTGTTGGTGCTTCAAGGGGAACGGCAACAAAATTATCTATACAAAGGTTTCGTAAGGCTCATTTTATTGTCATTTTTCGTCGGTATTAGTGTGCGAAAATAAAAACATGATTTTTAGCGCTTTAATTTATATCCTCGTCATTGGCATCCTGGTTTATAGATCATTTAGAAGGTCTAATGAAAATGTCCGGCTTCCTCCACAAGGTACGAAATCTATTAAAACAATCAGTTCAAAATGTTGAAATTCATAAATAAATAGAAATTTTAAAGTTTCCTTAATTAAAATAATTCTGATTTAAGTGCCATGGAAGCTTCCAGTTCTTGGACACTTGCCATACCTTGGGAGTTTCCCATGCAAGAAATTACTGCATTGGAAGAAGCAGTATGGCCCAATGTATTTCATTAACATGGACAGTTTTCGGTATGTGAATAATTATATTTGACCCTACAGTGAGCACTCACTTTACCAATCATACAGTAGAATCCCCCTACAACGGCCCTCATTACAAGAGCACACTCCTTATAATTGCCGCAGGTTTTTTGCTTAAAAAATGAATGTAGACAGAAAATTCTTAAAAAAGCACATCGCTATAACGGTCCAGTTTTGTAGGCCATTTTGTAGCAAGTTTTTGTAAAGAGATAATTATAATTTGTATTTTTGATACAAGTCTTCAAATGTAAATTATGACGATTTCTACACATTTGTTTGACAAAAAATATTAAATGTTAGTGTATGTAATTGGAATATTGCAGAACACTAGTTATCAATGATAGTAAAATTCTAAAAGAAGCGTCTAAACCCGCCTTTTCGGAAAGACCTCCTTGGCCCACGTTTACAACGGCAACAGAAAAAAAGGGTAAGATAATATTGTTAATTGTAATTGTGTACTCAACCTGTAGATTTGCCGTAAACATTTGGTTCCAATTTGGATCAAAAAACGGATTAGTGTAGATTATATGTATATAGTCGTATCTGCAATACAGTGGAGGTTCACTATAACGGCTCTCTTCATAAGAGCATTCTCCCTATAACGGCCTATATAACAAGATTTTGTGCCACAGTCTGCAGACTGATATCTAAGTAAAATTGTGCCTCTTACAAGAGCACTTCTTTATAACGGTCAAACTTTATAGGCGCCGTTATAAAGAGTTTACACTGTGTAGGGACATTTAACAAACAAAAATACATAACTAAAATGACTGGCATCATTTGCACAGGAATTACATTCACGGATTATTATGGAGGAGAGTAGAGACAGTTTATGGTGAAACAATTAAGGATTTTCAGTGAGAAAGGCTCATTGGTGGAACAAAAGTTGAACGAAGATATGTCCAGATTATTGGATTCATTTGAAAAAGAAGAAGGCAGACCGATTCCCATGGCTGGTGCTTTCACATCCATTGTAATCAACTCTGTGTGGGGAATCCTTTTAGGATCAAACTTTATGCCGGATGATCCGGATTTGGGAAATTTGATTTTATATATGAAACAGTGCTAATAATTACAGTTCCACATACATAATTCCTATTTTTGCTATAATCATATTATAATTAAATATAATTAATAGGCATGTATGTTTTACAGCCTAGCCGATATACCGAGAATTCTCGGGTCTATTGGTATGTTTATTCCGTGGTTTGCCAATCTGTTCCCGGGAATAACTGGAGTTATTAGTTGGGCTGCATCCTACAAAAATTTTACGCAATTTACGGAAGAAAAAATTGCGAAAAAGAAAAAGTCATGTGTCAGGGAAACCAAGGCACATTATGGATGCAAACTTGGATTTATTGGACAAGACCACTGATCCAAATTCCACATTTTTCCCCTCAAGTACAAATAAACAGTGGAAACTCACTATAACGGTCCTCTTTATAAGGAAACTCTATATAACGGCTGCAGTTTTTTTGCCCAAAATTTTAAATTTTATAAGAGCACTTCTTTACAACGGTCAAATTTTGTCACTTTGTAGCTGCTCTTATAAAGAGTTTCTACTGTATGCACATGGGGTTGGAGTATTTACTATCTTTGGATATAAAAAAACTGAAATACTTCTCTTTACAGCAGAATCTCTTTATAACGGCACCCTATGATGCCGCAAAAATTGACCGTTAAGAAGAAATGCTCTTATAAGATTCAAAAAGTAAATGTAAATTGATTTGTTTTTATTTGTCATTTATAAAACAACAACTACAGGTATTGGAAGTCGGCCGTTATAAAGAGGGCCGTTATAGAGATATTTTACTTTTAAAACTTAACTAATAAATTAACACTAATAACATTTAATTTAAATTGACTAAAAATAAAAATGCTTATCTGCTACAGAAAACTTCTTGCCACACGCGATTGGGAACAAATTGGGTGCAGCGCTTGAAACCACGAGCACAGCTGTAGAATGGATTGTGCTAATACTTGGGAAAGTTCCGGAAATACAGAAGAAGGTGCAGGAGGAAATTTCTCGTTTGGTTGGTGACTCCGCTCATCCGTCTGTGCAAAATCGGCAGAGTATGCCATACATGGAGGCTGTTATAGCCGAAATGTTCAGATGGACTTCCTATATTCCCATCGCGATCCCACACTACACAAGCGAAAGCGCTGACCTCTGCGGATTCACGATTCCCGAAGACACCATGATAATTCAAAATACTTATGGGATTCATCACGATCCGAAGATCTGGGAGGATCCAAAGGAGTTCCGCCCAGAGAGGTTTTTAGACGTGGACGGGAAATTTAAAAAGAGCGAGCACCTTGTGATTTTCGGACATGGCCGGCGCTACTGTTTGGGCGATGGCATTGCGAAGGATAACCTTTTCATCATTACATCAAGGCTTTTTCAAAGATTTGACGTTTCCTTCGGTGACAAAAATCCTTCACTTGAGGAGGAAGCTTTTGGCTTGGCCATGCACCCTCAGCCCTTTGAAGCAATATTTACTAAAAGAAACAAATAACTAACTCCATAAAACATCAGTAAAATTCATTTATGACGGGACCTTTTAACGAAGCAAAAAATTTACGGTTATAAAGAAATGCAAATTAATTTTTAAGTGTGCCTTTTTAAAGAGGGTCATTGTAAGAGATTTGCCTGTGGATGAAGTTCTTTACAATAATAAAAAATGTTACGAAGCTAAAAAATACGACCAGGAAAAACAAGCGCTCTTATAAAACTTGTCATGAACATTTATTTTCTTGAGCAAAACAACTGCAACCTCGAGTCTGCTCTTGCAAAGATGACCGTTGTGGCGAGTGTCAAAAGTACTCAGTGATTTCAGACTTTTTCGGAGAGCCCAGAACCGTACCATTTTAGATAAACCCGAAAATAGCTAAAACTAATAGTTTGCATCCAAATACACCCATTTATGCGCAAAGTTGATTTTTTTTCAATGTCCACTTATTTAAATGGGAGCACCAAATGCTTTCCGGGGATTTGCTGATAGGGAAAAAACCACTTGACTGATTTACATGACTATAATATCAAATGAAAGGAAACTGAATTCTTTAGACCAGCTTTTGCGAATGTCAAATATTTTGCTTTCTATCCTATAGAAATATGTGATAAAGTGCTCCAAATTGGAGTTTTTCTACTCCGCAAGCCAAACTAGCTACCAGCCCTATGAGACATTTATTTTCAAATTCAATGAATTTCAAATTTTTATTTTCCATACCGTTTGTCAGGCAAAATTTAAAAACCTAAAAATGTTTTCGGCCATAAGGTGCACAATTTTAAAGGTTTTTTAATTTTGTCAAACGGTGCAAGTTTTTATATCTGCCAGAAATTAATTTTCATCTTTTATTTACACAGCATTACATACATTAGAGAGAATCCTTTAAACGTTTTTGGAATTGTTGGAGTTATAACATCTTGCACTTAAAATGATGGTGGATATAACATTTTTGTGGAACTGATTTGCGGGAAGCAAATAAAACTAACTAATTTCTATATGTAGGGCCGAAAGCATTGCTAGTAAAATTGGGTTTGTGATTCCAAGAGCGGATTTCGGCGACTATTGGAAAATATTTAAAGACGAAATCAGTAAATACGCCATAATCTGCAAATAACGCTAACGATAGATCCATGTCTATATGTACCAAATGGGTTTGCGTGTTGTCCTATTATGGTATGACCGCGTGATTTGGCGGAGAATGCAGGTGATTTATTTCGGACTACATAGTGTGTGGGGGACATGGGATCGGATTATTTTCGGGAAGGCAAGTTTGTATCGCAGTAAAAAAATATAACACCGACTATTACGTCCCGAAATATACTCCCTTCAGTTTAAAGTCGTCAGATGCCTATATCTTGTATTTTCCTTGCAGAAAGCCCTATTGAATGTGTGCACTTTATTCTTCTTTTGCGAGTGCATCTGGGGACGAATTTCGTCAAAATTTCTCTATTATAATCAATATAATTAGTTTCTAGTAAAATTGTTTCCCACATTTACCTTGCACGGGATAGTACTCGTGTCCAGATATTACCTGCAACTGAAAAGGGCCAAAAACGTTGACATTTTCAGATTGCTACTACTAGTAATAGTTACTGTTTTAATAAATTCATTCGTCTCACCTATTTTGTGATGTCATCCAATGCAGTTAGATGTTACAGAATATATAGGCATATGCTATGAACTAATAAAGTTGGGTCCCAAAAATTCCTAGAATTCAAAATCGTTTGTTTCAGTTAGTTGCAACCTCAATCTGCTAATCCACGTGTGTCACTTTCCTTTCTTTCCGCGTGCAGAGCATTCATAAAGTTTAATTGAATGTTAAACTGAGTTCACGTTTTAACGTCATCCCAGAGTGAGAACAAACAATTGGTAGTGGAAGTGCATAATAAATAACAATGTTTTATAGGCCATGTCAACAATTTGGATAGCCATGAAACCAAGACATTGTGCAATTCAGTCCGCGTTGGACGCATCCTTACAAGGTTGATCGGCATGGCTTGGGGTACGAAATTACAATTGAATTTTTACGGCAGTGTTTTTTACAATTGTAATAAATAATAAATAAAAATTTACGAAACTACAAAACCATTAAATATTTGACCAACATTAACAGGTTAGATCCATATGCTTTAGTAGGCTAATGGCTCGCTACTTCATTCTCCACAGGTGGAAATGATCTATATCCTTGCCACCGTGTTTACGCTTATGGAGTACGAAGTGCAACGGAGAGTCCGCGAACTCATTGGTTATCCCGATGGCGACGGGGTTGGAATGATGACGCCTGGGACTGCCGCCAGGAATGGGTACGTCATCTAGATGGCGCTTCAACGTAAATTCCCAAATTTTAAACATCGTGGATTCATCGGGATTGGGTCCCCCAGACCAATGATTTTCATTTCGCAAGATGCTTCTTTTGCTTATGAGCGATATTGTATTTGGGAAGGTAAGACTTTAGCTGTTTGTCTGGCTTTTAATTAATTGTTGTGATCAAATTTATTGGAATAGTTTATAAATATGTTGATTATAATGCTCTTGGAAACATTCAACACAATAAATTTATCGAATTTCATCTTCGATAAGAACAAAACGGACATTTCCTAATCCAGGATTTTTTCCATGTAATGGAAGGAAATGTGTAACTTCTAACCACACATTGCAAAACCCTACAATCAAAACTAGCAAAACTGTGTTTAACAAAACAACAATCGAATTGTGTACCTAAATGTCTTGTTTATTCAATTATATGTGACAAATGCAAATGATTTATACATTGGACAAACTGAAAGAACGCTGGCGGAAAGATTCAGAGAACACCTTCATTCAGTTCGTCAGCCAAACCTTTATGCTCCAATTAGAATTCATTTCAATAATCCTAGTCATTCTGTCGGCAACATAAAAGCTTTTGTCCTAACTCATGCATTCAATATTAAGTATGAGCGGGAAAAAACTGAAAAACGGCTTACTTATCGTTTTAGATCTTATTTAAGTCCTGGTCTTATCTGGGATTTTTAATTTGTGTGAAGAAAGAACATGAGGACTATTAAAATCGACGGGTTTGGCGAACCCAGGGCAGTTGTAGCAATTTTTTAAAAAAATGTTACATTTTTGAAGATGCGTATTTTTAAATATTGCAATTTTTGTTCGACGAAAAGTTTTATTGATTATATTGACTTATAAAAGATTATGTGCTGTAGTACATTTACTTACAAGTACCTATCTTACCATGTCTGAGAGCTACGGACTTGAAATTTTAACTGGTTGTAGGTACTAGCTATACAACTAAAACAAACATAAAAGTTCGTGCGACTTCGCCTTTATATTAGAGTTAGAGCCAATTAAAGGTGTTGGGTCCGTAAAAAGTAGTACGTCTTCTTTAAAAATTTCCATGTTATTTCGTATAAGAAATAAAAATTTTCGAAATTCGATGTATAAACATGCTAAATCGTTTTTAACATTGGTAAAGATGATTTCACACACGAAAAATCGAAAAAATTCACTACACGAAAATACTTAAAATTGATCCTGTTTCAGCGGGAACGTCGAAATGACATACTTTATAATCGATTCTCCGCGATCAGCACATTTCAGCATATAATAGTTTAAATAAATAAATTAAATTAAATGAAAATAAATAATAAATTGTAATTAAATTAAAAAATGAATTAAAATTGAATAACGACATATAAGGCTAAACAGACTTAAATTTTAGTATTTTCGTGTAGTGAATTTTTTCAATTTTGCATGTGTGAAATCACCGTAACCAATGTTAAAAACGATTTGGTATGTTTATAAGTGCATCTACTGATGGCTATCTGAAAATGCCAAGGCATTTTGGGCATCTTACCTGCCCAGAATGCCACGGCATTTTGGGCATTTTCAATTGAGAGCAAAATGAGAGTATAATGGCATTTTGGCCATTTTCAAGCAGGAAATCAGGTAAACTTCTGGGCATTTTCAAGATTTCAGGCCAATTATTTTGCTTATTTTTAAAATTTGTTTCTGAATATATTTGCAACAAATATTTTACGTATTTAGAATTTTATTTAAATTATTAATACTAATAGTTATCAACTTATCGACGATAGTTTGTCTTTTCGACCATTTTATTTGTTTGTGACATGTTTTGAAAAAATTCGGAAAATGTCCAAAATGCTAAGATTTTTGCCCAAAATGCCCAGTTTTCTGCCCGAAAATTGGGCATTTTCAATTTTCTGCCATGGGCAGATTTTTAGGTCATTTGTCCAGTCGGCAGGGCATTTTCAGCAAGGCGGACAGAAACACGAGGGCATTTTCATTTCGCCAACACTATGTATGTGCATCATATGCAGTTTTAACAAATACATCGAATTTCGAAAATTTTTATTTCTTATACGAAATAACACGGAAATTTTTAAAGAAGACGTGGTCTTATTTACCTTACTACTTTTTACGGACCCAACACCTTTAATTGACTCTAACTCTAATATAAGGGCGAAGTCGCACGAACTTTTATGTTTGTTTTAGTTGTATAGCTAGTACCTACAACCAGTTAAAATTTCAAGCCCGTAGCTCTCGGACAGGGTATGGTATGTACTTGTTAGAAATTTCCTGGATTCTGGTCAATTTGGTAAACAGCGGGAAACAACTGGAATTTTAAAATATTACGATCCCTATAAGTCATTTGTCTCGAAATTGGTAACTGAATTTTCCAAGAATGAATAGGATATATGCAAATTTCAAATCACAACCACGCAACAATTGTGTATGTACATACTAAACTGAATTTCTAAATACATGTACGTAAATACCAATTATTCGCTTAAATAACTTAAATCTGTCGAAACAAATCCTTTAAATTAATTATTAGCTATGTGAATAATATGGGTGTTTTGGTCCTTTCGTTGGAATTTGTGCTGCCATCTCATCTTTGATTCTTGCCAGATTACGGAGAAGATATGTCTTTAAGTACAAAAGAATAATACACTGGACTCTCGCTATAGAAGATCTCCATATAACATAGAAAATCCTGTCAAACTGTCACTTTTAATTTTGGATTTATCAAATAGATTACAGACCTCAGCTCGTTGATAAACGACAGGATTCGTCAAGTCTGCCCAATTTTGCATTGCAATGAATGCTAAATCCTATATGCGAAATCACTAAATCGTTGTGTACATAAATAGGGTGAATATCAGAGACAAAAAAAGTTATCACGAGCATATGGCACAGTTCAGTGGGAGTTCCAGACGGTGTACATAATTAGATTTTCTAAAGAATATCAAAATTCTTTTTATTCATTTAGAACTATGTATAGGCATAAGATTTGTAATATTCATGAATAATCATCATAAATCGATCATAAATAATGTCACAACAATTTTGTCAACAAAGTTCCTTTTTAAAATCAATCGAAGAAAAATTCATTTTATAACACTCAAAATTAATAATTCGCTATATCAATTCATTAATTTGTTATAGTGAATTTCATTTCAGAAAAGTAAGGGCGTACAATGCACGTAGGTACTTATAATCATGAATAGACATGAAGAAAGGTAAATTATACGTATAATCCTTCAATTTTGCTAAATTTATTATTTTATTGTTGAGAATTATATTCGAATCTTTCTAGTAATTACGCGTATTGCTGAAGCAAATCAATAATTACAGTATATTATTTGACTTGGTTATAACTGATTAATTTCCATGATTGTATACATGTATATATAGGCAACTCGAATTTTCGGAAAGGTTTAATTTTGAGAGTAATATAGGCAATTATGCAATATTAAAATTCACAGACAAGGAGATGGTAGACATTATCTCGTCTTATTAACCCATACTCAAAATTCAGGAGGAGTTAAGGCACTCGCAGTGAAGGGTTTTAGTGGTTCCAGTGTTCGGAGCGAGGGGCTGGGTTATCTCACATGTTCCATTGTAGCTATATCCATGGTTATTAATACAATCATTTTTGCAATTAGTGCTATCATAAACACCGTTGACACGTGGGCACAGATCAAGCTCCATTCGTTTAATCACAGCCAGCTTTACGCCGGGACTTGACAAAGCTGAAAATAATATGTACAATATATTAAGGTCATTTCAACTAAAATCCACAACATCAATTACTACATGATATCGCGGGTGAAGATGTAAAAGGAGCTATTCCCATACCACCAAGCGACTCCATAGCAGCAAAGTGGAATACCTAGCATAATTTTAATTGCAAAATGGAATATAATTAACTGGCATTAGATATAGAGGTAAGCTTCCTCCATATTCAGCCCTACTATGTATGTAATACAGTTTAAACGGGATACAGTGGAACCTCGCTATAAGAGACCTCCATATAAGAGAATCCTCTCTATAAGAGATCCTTTGGGCTCGCATGTCACACATGGTTATATGCATACGAGCTCTCTTTATAAGAGAATTTCTATATAAGAGGCAGATTTTGGTGATTTATAGCGTTCTCTTATAGCGAGGTTCCAGTGTACATGCATATCTCATCTTACAATTATTATGTAGATTATTGGATATCACATCATGCATTCAGGTTTACATTGAGATACATAGCATCTTCAGGGACAACGACATGCAACCGATTGTCGGAGCCCTAAGCTACATAGCAGCATGCATAGATGTGCATATAATAACTATAGTTACTAAATGGGAAAACGTTTACAACGCGTGTAACATTACGCATAATTTCTTCAATCAAATTGCTTACCTATTACAGGGTTGTTAACATTGCAAGTGGTGATTGCATTAGTGCCAACGCCTTGGCTGGTTACCTGGGCCGGGTTATTGGCACAGAGGCATGTCTGCTGAGACGTGTTGATCGGATCTACGCCACATTTACCCCCCAAAGTGTTGTGCACGGAAAGACAGTCATAATAACACACGAGGCAGGTGTAGTTGGTGACAACATCTGTTACTGGTCCCTCGAACCTGCACAGAGTGTCCAGCGGTAGCCTGACCACACCAACCGCAGGTTCCCCCGGTACTAACGGTACGTTAGAGAGGATAATTGACTGATCAGCTGTAAAGCAAATAAAATTACTTAATATATGGGCTTCGTTATCGTTATAGAGGTGTCTTTCAGAATAAATATTGTTCGTTAAAATTTTACCTCTATTAAAGTTGATATTCACCCCGGGCGGTGGAGGAGGCATAACTGATGCGTAGACGGCTCCTAAGGCCAGCACTGTCAGAGCCACTGCAACAACAACCTTAGTCATCTTAATTGCGTCTGGTTCAGCGGAACTTCTGTGTTCAAGTCTGGAAAATAAAATCAAGATTTATGGAATTATTTTAACATATTAAATATACATAATAAGTATTACTCTAACGCTCAGCTCGTTGATGAACTAAATGATTCCCTAAATCTGGAAACTTTGCATCCCAATTAATAGAACATTAAATTAAATTAACTATAATATGTTACTCTATTCAAAAAAACAAGATTAAAATTTTGCAGGAACTTACTGAAAGGGGAGCGAATTTGGTGAACGATGTAGACAGACTGAAGTTTTGGGAAATAATCTTCTCCTTTTATGGGAATTTTAATACGATTATTTGACATTTATTAATACATTGATTTTCTCAATCGCATAAACCTATAACCTCTTCATTCAAACGTTTTGCGAAAATCATATAATTATCTGAAAGAAAAAAAATCGTTTGGCAATCTGTAGCTCAAGTAGGATTGCACGTAGCATTGCGAAACATCGGGTCAGGATCGTAGATATAGAAAGTTATATGCACGACGACGTAATTTATTATGCAAATGCACCTCCATACATCTCCAGCCTGCTTGTTGAACTTGGCATTAAAATAGATGAGACCTAGTTATGCACAAATGACATGGACAACAAACAGTAACTTTAGACTTAATTGCAAAGAGAGTTTGCTATATTTTAATTATGTAAAAATTAAATACAGATATGTTTGTATAAATTCTCTCTGATTAAGTCAAAAGTTACTGAAAGATAAGATTTGTTTTGCTGCTTATCGGTTTGGTGCTTGCTTTTGCTAAGAAATGGATGTAAAGATTCATTGTATGTAAAGACTTGCAATGATTGCAAAGTTGTATTCAAAGTTACGTAAAGGAATTGAATGAGCTCGTTCATGTGCTGACAAGCTGGTTTTATCTAGTTCCATTGAGTCAAAACGACACCCGACATGTGTAGTTTTAATTCAAGCAATGAAATCAAAGATGTTAACTTATTCTACGGTAAGGTATTATTTACTGTATCTCGGTAGTATATCGATGGTGAAGCATCAAAAAGTAATAAATTTCCGTGTGAAAGTTATAGAATTTGGTACTTTGGGATCCTTCGCCGATTATACTCATTTACATAATACATTTGATAAATAGCTGCAAACTGTGTGGAATAGAATTTAAACATTTTATGTATTAAAACCTTATGCCGAAGATTATTTATATGTAGTTCTAGCATACTGAACTGAAATTTCAGTTATCTTAAGATCACCCCGATTTGTACCCAAAAGCCCATTTCACCGTTCTAGGTGGAAGTAACGTAACAAATAGCAAAAATTGGTAAAATTTGTCTAAATAACTAAAACACAATGAAATGTTTAATAAATACTAAAAAATAATTCGGCTATAATAATAAGGCTTTGTTGACAAAATTGATCTATTTTCTTTACACTTTAGTGGCAAAATATAACAAGAATCGGAAAAGCAAATTAAACGAGTTTTTAACAAAAGTCATAATACTGATGGATTGAATTTATATAGCCCATATTTGTAATTGTTTACTTTACAGTAACCCCAAAACAAAAACTCTTTTCGGAATTATATAGAATTTGAATCAAAATTTCAAAAAGGTTTTATTATTTTGCATACTTCTATTGGACTTATAAGACATAAATTCAAAGCGTCGTTTAAAATACATATGTAGAACATAAACGATAACACAACTGGTAACAAAAGTAAAATTTGTACGCATAGCGTAGAAAATATTCATATTCTGTAATAATAATAAAAATTCAGAATTAGCCAGGAAAATGATAGCAATTCACGGTCAAAATCATGGCGAACAATAATAATACATAGTCGCAAATAATATAATAATTAGTGCATAATAAACATACAAACAGCAGGTGCTTATCGGTTTGTGCCTTCATTTCCTAGGAAATGTACATAATAAAAGACGATGTACATACTATGTACATATAAGGGACCTGTCATAAAATATAACATTGTAATATAAACTACGTACATGAATTAATTCATTCCGCTCATATGTTGACCATTTCCTTTAATTTAGTTTCAAAACATCACATCATCTGACTCGTGTAAATTTTATGTAACTATTAAAATTCTGTTATCACCCATTAAAAGATTATTCTACTGCAAGGTATGCAATGTGGAATACATGCATGTACGCACATTTGATGAACAGCTGCAAATGGATGAAATGTAAGTTTATAGCGTTATCTAATTTTAAATTATGTATTGAATATCAACTGAATATATCTATAGTTCGAATATGTAGGGAATACAAAACATCGCTGTAACTTCTGATGAGAGTATTTTTACGACATTAAATGCATTGATTACTCACTTCTCCACAGGTCAAAAGCTCCTTATCAGGCTTTCAAGTTCATGGGCATCCCTTCGTTAATTTAAGATAACGTCGGCTATAAATAATTTTTGTTTGTGTTTGCTTGCTTGTATATGTGATGGGTTGAGTATGTAACAGGGTTGCACGCGTGGCATAAAAGTGTCATGACATAAATGGCATAAATTGATATGACAAAAAAGGTTTTTGCCACTATAGTGGCATAAATTCCAAAACTAAATGGGTATTTACAAGAAATTTTAACTACCATTTGTAAATATGTAACAAATTTAATGCAATGCGTGTATTACAAGTAAATTTTTCAAAGTCACCTCTCTATTTAGTTTTATTTCAAAAATATTAGTGCTTGTTACAGATTAAACTGTGTCAATTTTAAAAAATTTTTGTAAAAAAAATATTTTAATGGTCACAAAAAATATTTTGTCCAAATAAAATGAAAAAAAAATGCCTTCGCATACCAAATAATGGCTAAAAATTGGCTAAAAATTGTAATTTTGTAAAAATAATTTGTGCTATTTTTGCCATTATGTCACGTATCGTCAATGCAATTTATGCCAGCCTAATATGGCAAAAATGAAAACTTTGTGGCATAAATACAACCCTGCTATGAAATCAATGCAATTTTCAAGTCGTTTCCCCTCATGAAAAAAGTTGTGTCTTTACAATTATTGTGATGGTAGCCAAATACTATAATTTACAATTTTTTGGAGGAGATTGCAAAATCTAGGTTCAATTGCTTATATACAAAAGTTTGGGTTTCATAAATAACGCAAAGTATAAAAGGTTGGATTTTGGTGTGTGCAAGTATTGAGAATGATGGTATGTACAAACCATCTTATTCAACATATACATTAAACCTAATGTAAAACATAAATATGTCAAATAAGAATTCCTTATGCAACATTCTAACACCATGTACTGATGCATGAAATTACATTTAATTTATTTTAAATGACCGAACCTTAAATATAGAGGCATTGTTTTATCCCCAATCAATACAACTGTTTTTCGTTCTAGTTCAAACTGTTTTTAACAAAATTTAATTAAAATAACGTAAAATGCAGATTCCAAAAACATTAGCTCATTTTGGATTCAAAATAATTCTCTAAATTAACCCATATAACATATTTAGTAATGAAATCGTATTTTTCTGTAAATTGTTTATAAATATTTGCGAAGTCTCTGCTGTCCTGCCCTCTGTTGCCCATCTTCTCCGCCATTGTCATAGGTAACATCTTGATTCTCATGGAATTGCTGCTGTCTTGGTTGTTTTCACTGTGTTTTGATTTCTATTGGCCGGACAATCCTGGAATTAGTTTTTACCATCACAGCAAACGTAACCACACCAATCGCATTGCACAGCTTGGACAGAACTGCGGTCTTCTGTAAAATAGAAAGAAAATAAGGAACAAATTAAAAACATGACTCACAGAACATTTTGTCGGTTAAAATATGAAGGCAATAATTTCAGCGTTAAATACAACTAATGAGAATTATTGTGTTTTGGGGTATTTTTTCCCAATTCAATCCTACAAACTAATTGAAGTACACACGCATTTGCTGTACAAAGAAAAAAATTTCGAAATACTAAATATGTAGATTTAATAGATTACTATGGCAGGAATTGTAATAATTCAAAATTTTTTTTTAAATTTTTAATAAATTTATCACGCCGGACTAGAAGAAAATCAGTAAACTTACCGGCACGCAAAACTTCTCCAGCGGGAAGAGCGGACGTCAGCACCAGAGCCACAGCAAGTAGGACGACAAAAAGGATGAGAACCTTGTGAACCATTCTTCTGGATCGATTTGGGAAGATTCAACTTCAAAAGAAATCTATTACTGAACTGAAATAATAGAATTTGTATCTTGTGTTGATGCTTTGAACGAAAACAAGTGTTTGCTGATCTGGAATGAAAACGATGGTGCTTAAATACTGGGGAAAATTAGAAAGGAGTATGACAATGGGTTATTAAAACTGGATTAAACTGGAAAATACTGGTGTAACAACGGAAATTGAATGTCAACAAAGGTATTATGGAACTGAATTGAAAATAACGAAACGACTTTGAATTCTATTTTTGTGGTGTCACAAAAAAGAAAGTATATGCCCTTATAATCTACAAAGTTGAAATAGTTTTTTTTATCTGCTTTTGACCATTATGTCCTTTCCCTTTGAGTACTGACGTGATAGCTCACTACATTTTCGAAGTCAATTACCTATTATTTTTGAACGTGTTTTCCCCACACAAATAATGTTTCGAGGAAAGTGAGAGTTAATATTAAAAATCTATAGCCATTTACGCACACACAATTACAACTCTCGAACGTGTATTTTACACACACGAAGTAAATGCGACAAGGTTATAAGTTAATATTTATTTTATTTATTAATGTATAACTGCCATATAGAAAATAAAATAAAAGTTAATGTAGGTAAGTTTGTATTAAGTTACCAATACAATACATACATGTATGTTGAACCTCCTTATGTTTAACTTGGTCTTAATAAAATCAATGAGAACAAGCAATTTCTTGTCCACGTCTTTCAATATGAACTGATACACTGGACTCTCTCTATAAGGGACCTCTTTATAAGGGAACTCTCCTTATAGTACCACACCTAATACAGCCGTTC